>DF243134.1:0-44821 GCA_000507305.1 Breviolum minutum Mf 1.05b.01 | reverse complement strand
CGAAAAGGAAAAGGAAAAGGAAAAGGTGGTCGAAGATTCTTTCGACTTATCTAAACCGGAGAGTTGTGAAACATAGGGTTTGACTGGTACCTGACCGTTGTGGTGCGCCTGGGTGGTGCGTACGGAGAGGGCGTACGGTGTATGCAATAGAAAGTCAGGTGCGCACGGTGGGTGCGTGCGGGTTGTCCGGTAATGCGTGCGGGTTCTGCAGTATGTGCGTGCGGGGCGTGCGGTGTGCACGTGCGGGGCGTGCGGTGTGTACGTGCGGGTTGTGCGGTATGTGTGTGCGGGGTAGGGTATACAATGGGATGTGTAGTTGTTGATCGGGCAAGCTGAACTTTCAAATTTTGTGTTGTGAATTGTTGTAATTTGCAATGTGTAAGTGGCAAATTGATGCAAATTGTATCGTGCAACTTGCAACTGACCCTGGAACTCAATTTTTTGAATGATTTTCAATGTTTCAGTCTTGGTTTTTATAAGTCAACCATTTTAGAGGAGAGTCTAGACCGACGACTCAAGTTTCCTGAAGTTTCCCATGATTCATTATTTTATCCAAAAGGTGGATTCAAAATATACATCAAGTATCATCAAGGAATCATTTTTATGTTTTACCGTTTTACCCTACCTGAAATTGACATTTTCGCACTGAAAATGGATGGTTGGAAGACTACTTACCTTTTGGGATGGCCTATTTTCAGGGCTATGACTGACTGGGTGGAGGTTGCAAATAGTTTTTTAAAGTTAAGTTCTAAGTTTTATTGTCATCACTGTTTAAAGGAAGACATTCCTGTTTGATTTTACTTTGATCCTTTTTGTTTGTGTTTTGTTTGTCGCTTATATTTATATCACTTGTCACTTACCTATCATTGGCCACTGACCACCAATATCGATTACATTCAATTACCTATCGACTATCGACAATAAAGCTAGATATGAACGGGGCAACTGTAGTTTCCTTGCCAAGCTGATTGTGTTTAACAATTAGTGATGAGATTGAAGGTTTTGAGTCTTTGGCATTGAGGATATCCCAGCCGCCGATCGCAGTACAGTACATATGGCTCAGATGGTTTTGGGCAACTACACGAAAACGAGGAGATACAGGACCATTAAACCATGAACCTAATCTCATGAGCCATGAGATCAGTCATGAGTCATGCGTGACTCGTGCATATCAGGAATTAATCAGCTGAATTCAATTTCTTGTCATTTCTACTTATGCTTCCGAAGTTGCCAGAGTTTGGTGCAATTCCTTTACCATTTGGGATGCTTCATATCAACATCAGTCAATATCACTGGGACACATGTCTCACTGCACTATGTTCCGGAGCAAGATGTCCCAGAAGCAAGCCACATCATATTGGATTGGATTGGATTAGATTTGACTAGAGGAGTGAGCGAGTAGATTCCCACTAGCATTTTTTTAATTAGTAGCGGGCATGGGTGTCCGCTGCAAGCCATGCATTCAATAAACTGCAAGCATGCCTCGTCGGAAGACCGGGCTACGCAGCAAATTCGTTGCAAAATGCTTTTCGTCAGCATTTGGCAACTTTATGATGTCAAACAGGCTTGCAGTTCGTGTGTAAGGGAGTCTTATGTTGACATTAGTTGGCGTGAGATTTGCTTTTCCCATAATCTGAATGACTTGACTTTACTTACTTCACATGCAGTGTCGCTTTGGGTGATGTTTGATTCTCTCAGTTGTTTCACTTGATGGGGATCATTGACGGCTGCTGACTGATAATCAGTTGGATTCTGAATGATGGCTCATTGATGCCAAAAAATACATGCACAAAACTCACAAAACTATCACCTACCCACTTGCCAAACTACCTTGCCAACTCTACTTGCAAGTATACACCCAACTTAAACATAGAAACCACATTGTTTTTTGCAATTTGCTAGAATTGTGAATTATGATTCATGATTCGATAATTTATGATCACAAGAAAAAAACAATACCAATGAAATCATATGGTTCATATATCATAGTTTTTCGTTTGGCTACGTTGAACTCAAATGAAAACTTTACANAAAAAACAACTAACCAATAGAAATCATATGGTTCATATATCATAGTTTTTCGTTTGGTCTACGTTGAACTACAAATAGTAAAACTTTACACACGCTTTGGTTCTATACACTGCTAATGTAATTTAACTTTAAGCAGGTAGCATCAATCAATCAATCAAAAATAATTGCTTACTTCGACAATACTTTAATATACTATAGTCAAGGTAGTGTCAACATAGAAATACAAAATGATTCAATCCAGATATAGTAATGTAATGTAGTATAGTTTTTAGTTTAGATTTTATCTTTAGAATCAGAACTTTAGATTTAAATATACTGTTACCAATAAACAACAATGTATCATGGTCCAATATGATTTGATATGATATGATTTGATTTGATATGATATTATGATCTAGCTAAAATAATATTAGTTTGATTATATTTATGGAAAGGTATGATAATTTGATAATTTTGAAATTTAAATATACTGCTTGTTGATATGCTATATTACTATATTAAATAATATATTATTTTTTTGTATATTCATGAATAAATTCATACTATGATATCTTTATATTCCATGAGACTCCAGACTCTGGACTCTAGATGGTTGTACCTGCCCTGGCGTTGTGTCATATTGCCAAGGTCATCAGTTGACAAAAGTCCGCAGGGATGCTTCAGCTATCTCCAGCGGGCATAGATGGCTTCTTCGGACGTACGTGAATGATCACGCCGTGAGGAAGGGGGACATAGCGAAGGCCTGTGGTGATGCTTTTCTCAGACGCAGGTTGCGGTCAGGGGTTAAAGGCAAGGGTCGCTACCGTACCTGGACACCTCAGGGAATGCTGAGAGCGTCGTTTCTTGCGCTGTGAAATTGTCAATCATCTAAGTTTTTGTCCAGCACGATTTCAGTTTTCACTGTTCACCAAATCAGAACTTACAATAGTATGACACGGCCTAGATCCCTCCTTGGACTAGTACCATATCAAATTGTTTTCTTTACTTTACCTTGTTTTACGGTTCTTGAGTTTTCGATTCGGGATTGACAATGACCAAACCAATCTTGATTGCACCCTGCAGCTCGAACAAAATGAAACCACTTGTTTAGTTAAATAGCCGTTATAGACTCATAGACATATTGGTTTGAATTTGAATCCAATATGTGATGACGGACAACTGACACTGAATCAATTGATGTTTTGATTTTACAGCTGGTTCTGTTGACCGACCATCTTGTTTTTGAATTTCTAAATCATATGGACAAAAACTGAGAACACTATTGACTAGACTAACGACCAAAGACAAGATATTGGTTCCAAACTCGAGTCAAATAGTCTTATAAAAATTGACAACTTGATAACTGATATATAATTATATAACTGATATATAGTTACTGTTACAGTTATTTCATAATTCCATGATTTTTTTGCAAGAGTATTAGATACATGTTTGTGGTGAGTCAGGGACTTCAGGCAAGTAACCACATCAAAAAAAACCTAGCCTATATTCCTGATTCCGCATATCTCTTTTTGGGTGTAAGCGACAGTGGGCATCGATCGATGCTTTTTAATGTGGCTGGCTGGGTTTACGCTGGTACTTGGTAAGCTTGCTAGAGAGCGTTGCCATTTAGTGATAGTGACTAACACGCACCCCTGAGACTAGTTTTGGCCAGAGCGAATGGTGAGCTTCATATGATCTTACTTTTCCAAGCGCACCAAGGCACATGTTAGCTGCATCTTCCTGAGATGAGCAATAATAGTAGCTACAAGTTACAAGTTACAAGCCCCAGCACCAAGGGTTCCCCAGGAAAATGTCAGGTAGAACTTTTACAGATTTTACGAGTACAATTACCATACAACTGCAAATGATAGATGTGTGATGTGTAATAGATCAGACCAGATCATATATGTATATGTATATTGTAATTGTCTATATTTCAATTTTTGATGATTTCGAATTTAATTATACATATATCATATAGCCGAGCTACATTCAGTAACCAGTATGTTCCCTTTTGTTCCAATTTCCAACCAACTCCATTTTTGAACTGATGGAAATCTGGTGCCACCTCCGAGCCATATTGAAAGTGCACCGGGTCGTCAACTTAGGCTTGGCCGTGGCTTCCAAGGGAGCGGGATCAGCAAGATGTCCCAGAAGGCTCCAACTGCATTCAGCTTGAACAGCCTTGCGTACTGGACCTCATCTTCAACGACGCACATTGGGAGGGCTTCTTGTTTGGCCTGTATTCTTTGTGTTCCCTAAGCATGCTAGATGCTAGACTGGTTAGGTGGAGAGGTTTTCTTAACTGTTGTTTCCTTTTATTAAAGCAAACTATTTTCAAAATTGAACCAACATAAATATTTTAGATTCTAGATTTAGATTTAAGATATTGTAATTTTTTAACTTGATAAAGTGGCATTATCTCAAATACTCAGATACCTTCAATATTTTCAAGATTCAACAAGTTTGAGTTCCAAAGTTTGAAACTTTTAAATTTCAATTTTCAAACATGTTCGGTTGTCCCCAAAGCCGGATACCGGTCAACGTACCATTTTCCAAGCTCCAGTTTCCAAAATAATTGAGTCACTGGAGCCCAGAAGTCTCGCAATTTTTGCGCCGCTAGATGATATCGCATCAGCCAACACCTGTATGATCTTTGATCCATGATTCGCTTGATGAACATAGTCAGATCTCATTCAGTTGAGTTTGTTTTCAAGCTGAGAGTAGAACTGTCGGTGTCAAGAATCCAGAACTAAAAATGGTAATGGTCCATTTTGATCTGGCATTTTGATTGCATTAAGCAGCAAATCAACTTACCAACCCGTCGTGTACAGCAAATGACTGACCTGTCTCAAAAACGAATGAATTAGTATTCGTATTAAATTGTTCTATTTACTTGTTGCTAATTACTTATTACTTATTACTTATTACTGTTATTGCTGATTTAGCCAGTTGAGTTCAATGAATGTACTTTGACTATGGCTATGGCTCATGATTCATGACTCCTGACTATGACTCGACTCGACTATGACTGTAAACGTCCGGTATTGTTTGACTCAGTGTTTGACAGTGGAAAATATTTTGTTTGGAACTCCTGTGCCGCTAGTGAGGTGCGATCAGCGTTGTGCGAGCTCTTCAGCGACTATATGGAACGAGGGTTATCCCATTTGCAGGCGAAGGCACTTCTAGTCTGTAGATTGGATGGGAATGCTGAGAGTTGAAAACCTACACAGGTTAAACAACTAACATTGGATATTGGATATGTACATAGAGTTGCATGTAAATTTATTGTTGCTTGATGACTTGCCATGGGTAGAGCCATGGCTGGTATCAGGGCCATGATGTTCACTGTTGAATTAACGATATCGGATAAGATATTTTCATTTTTCAATTTTTGAAGGTTCAATATTTTTTTCTAGTCCAATTTTGATGCCTTGCTGACAATTAGTTTTGCGAGTGGAGTATGAATAAACGTTCAACACCGGATCAACTGATAATTAGTTGATCAAAAACATATTCGATTATTCGTTTACTGTTTGAGTCAATCAATCAACCAATCAGTCAATCAATCATTCAATCAAGCGATCAATCTATCAGTCTATCTATCCGTATTTGAATCTGAGTCTATTTATAATTTTCATTATTGAATCATTCAATTTGAATGTATAGTAACAGTAACACTGACAATAACACAGTATTTTGCCCCAACACTTTGTGTTTTTTGTTGCACTAAGCCTACCATGCTCTGCGGTACTTATTTCGTGTTGTTGCTTGATGTTGTTTGCGTGTCCTTTTGCTAGCCAATTTTCAGGGCGGCTTGGATGTGGTCTCTGTCATGTTGGAGTTTGATGCTGCGACATTCAAGCTCCGCATGAGATCTGGTCTGATTGTAGCAGACGCCAAATATCAGTGTTTGGTGGCTCGGCTGGTAGTATGTGAGCCTGGGGCCTCGACTATTGAACTGCTCCCAAACTAAACTGTTTGTAGTAGATTTGTAGGAAAACACTGCTGACGAAAGCGATGAGAATACAATACAATTCCGAATTTCTCAACTTTCAAAAACCAAGTTCAATGGTTCTATTAGGTTGAAATATCATTGGTGTTTGTTCAATGTCAATTAGCAAAATAAATTAAATCTAAGATAAATCTACTAATACAACATAATCAAATCATGCTGATGACACGTGCTGTGTTTATCTTTGTATTATGATTTGATTTGAGTAGCTCTATGTAACTTAGACTTAGAAGAGAGCAAAGAGTGGGTCATCTGACCGTGATTCAAAATTCTAAGTTATGACCCGAGTGTGCAGTTTGCACTAATGCACAGTAGTTTAATGAAATCAGTAGCTTAAGTTAAACGCCATGTTGACATGAATAATGCATAAATTCTAAAATTCTAAAACAAGAAAACATGTTGCAGAAATGTTCCATACTTGATCAGATCATGATGTGCCGATCGAACTTGGACCATCGTGGTCCTTTATTTTGGTTTTGTGACAGTGATTATGATTATTGTAAAATTGTTTTTTTTGGCAAGGTGCAGCGATGCTCATTGATGGTTTCTTCTTCAGATGATTCTACATGGAGGTGTCTTGTCTTGAGTCTTGAGGGAAGTCTTTTGGCCGCGCAGCTAGGAGGGCAATCAAAAACTAATGAAAGATGAAATTGAATTGAAGGTAATGAAGTGACGTGTGAAGGGACAGTGTTGACACTTTTTCCTTTGTAATTTGTAATTTGTAATGGAGTCTCCGACTTTCAAGACATGCCATGACTTGACTTTGTTTGCTTTCTCAGTCTCAGTATAGTACATTCGCAGTGTTTTTTGAATTTTTGAATATTTGATAATTGAGAACTGATAGTACCGCCCTTCGTGGTTGGTAGGGATGTTTCATTTTCACTCTTCGCTTTTTTCTTTTCACTTTGCAACTTGCCTGGTTGCAGTAGCCAGCCCTTGCTCAGACCCAAAACATTCCCCAACCGTTCTGTTCAGTCTGACTTTGAATTGTCGCCATGCCTATTCGACCATCTGGTAAATACAATTATGGACCTTCTTTGCGTGATGAGTTGCACGCAAGTGTTAGGAGTTTCCTGGATACTTATGACAAGTTCCAGAACCGATCCGCGCCAAATGAGTCAAATGGCACAATGCAGAGTCAAATCCTATCGGATTTGGGAAGTCAGTCAAGTCAGGGAACCGCTAGGTCACAGTCTGAATCTCCTCAACGTTTCGGTTGTGTCCATGACCGTGATGACAAGACACGTGCCATCAACACGCCTGAAGGACATGCAACTCAATTGTACTCCACACCAAATATCCCAACATCATGTGATACACCGCCGACTCCCAAGAAGAACACGATTTCATCGCCTACATTGGACTTCTTGCAGAGCAAACGTCGACGTATTGAGGGCCTTGATTAGAGCCTTTGATAAATATTGTATATATATATCCAAGGTTTAGGTCCGGTCATGATGAGGGGCCATGATGGTGCAGTGCATGCATCAGTGGTAAGGGTCTGGGTCAAACAGAGACAGTCGAGTCATCAATGATCCAATTCAATAATGTGTCAGTTTAGTTAAGTTTAGTCTAGTCTAGTCTAGTCACTAGTCTAGTCCTATCTGGTTTGGTGCAACGACACGTAGCTTTTCTGTTGTTTTTTACTTGTGGACCTGTGGACTACTTACTGACTCCAGAATGTATAAGCCTAAGTATAAGTTCAAGTTCAATCAATTAAATCAACAAACAAGTAGCGTGACTCATGACTCATGACTGTTTCTGTGACGCCTATGTTGTCATAGGCATGTACCGTAGCCATTTTATGTTATGTTTTGTTTGTTTGTTGTTCATTTTATTTTATTCTTTGCTCTGTGCAAAGTGCAGCTGGGCAGAGTGTTGGCCGGTCTGTGGCGGTTGCAACGTGCAACCTCCACTACTTTTTGCCAAGTTCTGTCTTCCTTTTTGTTCCGACTACTTCAAATTATCAAGGTCAGTATGATTAGCTGACCACACATCTTCGTCCGCCAGTGGCTGAAGTCTTACAACTCACTTACAACTTACGGTGCTGGTATGTTTTGAAAAAATGCAGCCACTTGTTTAGTTTAGTAACTAGTTAAGTTGTGCAATACATCAGTTTGTGTTTCCATGCGATCAAGGAGAAATTCACAATGGACTGGTCCACTGAGCGAATCGACTGTGTGATGAGTTCCGACGAAAGGCTGATAGACTTGCTGTCAAAGTCAGAGGTGATTGGAGAAAGTTGGGCCATCCATTCAGTTGACCTGGTCCTACCGGATCCCAGTGACACATGCACTGCACTTCCAAGGCAAGTAGTATTCTCAAATTTTATAATTCACTCTGATTCACACTACGTTTACATATGGTAAAGTTAACACATGTATCATCAGGACAACTACGACTTTTTTTTCCTTCCCTCTACAATTCTTTGGTTTGGGGTTTACAGTTTTAAACTTTTAATTTTATTATTTTTAACTAACTTTGAACACTGTGGATGCATGTCGGCATTCGGCTCCATGTCAGTCCTCCCTTGTATAATCTGCGATTTTTGATTTAATGGATTTGGATTTTAGATATTAGATACTGATAGTCTAATAGCTTCAACCGTGCACACTGGAAACGTGAATCCTTCACTTGCCTTGGTTTATTTTTCACTCACCTCGGCGTTGTTTCATAAATGCAGATGAAACGAGAGGGGGTCCTTTCCTTTCGTTCAGGAAACCTACTTAAGTACTGGATGGAACTGGAAAGGTATTCTCATTCTCACGTTTCACTGTCACTTGAACTTTGAAACACCTGGTATATAATTCATTATTGTTGAATCAACGTATGGCTTCCCAATTCAATTTGCTTTCAATTTGTACTTGTTTTTGGCACATTGCCATTGCCATTGCTACCATGTGTTCGTTCTTCCAACGAAGATTCAATTGATGATGTGATGATGAGATTATCCGAATTATGGCCTCTTGCAAGTTTGCAAATTTAAATTGACTTGACCAGGGCATGTGCAGGAGGTTCTTGTATTCTTCTGGTTGTTCTTCTATTCTTCCGTTAGGTTACTTTTCGTTTCTGTACATTTTTGGTAGTGAACATGTGGAATGACTTCATAGGGAAACACCAAAGGACATTTCTCATTTGTTTGGCAGGCTTTCTTTGTGTTAACTGTATACTGCCATATACTATCATTTCTTATAATATTCAATTAGTTCCCGGGCGAGCCGCAGGCGGAAGTTACAGAAGAAAAAAACTATATAGTAAAGAAAGAATTTGCCTATAGAATGTGCGCAAGGCGACCGACCAGCGCCATGCCCAAACCATTTCTTTGCTGTGAACGAGCTTTCTGCTGTTCCACGGTGGTATGTGACCTGTTTTGATGTCATGAAGTTGCTTGCAGGGTGAGATGCAGTAATGTGGTTGGTTGTGAGGTGGCGTGGGGTGAGCTACTGTGGTTAGTTGCGACGTGGCATGTCATGTCATGTCATATCATTTGATGTAGTGGTCACGTCATTTGTGTTTGTCTAGTTTCATCCCATTACTGATTCTTTACCTTTGCATTGGATCTCCCATGATTGGCTTTGGCCTTAGGTACACCTCTATTCCTATCTGCCCATCGATACTCCACCGTGAACAAGCAGAAGATTTGTGGAACGCCATCCTCCAGCGACACCCCACCAATTTGTGGAGCTCCTTGGCTGATTGAGTTTGGCTTCTGGGTTCACTGCCCATGGACTAGGTAACTCTAACAGTCTGTGATATTACAGAACACGACGAGTATTAAAACCAAGTAGCGGGACGTTTTTTGTTGCATCAGATTGACAATCGAAACCTCAACTTGTCAAACTAATAGAAATGATTATTATATATACTACAAATATGTTGACCTATATTTTATCATTGTTTTTAATTCAGTTAAGAAAAATCAGATTTCAATTAGACTTGATACACGCATCTTTTTCAATGTGGGTGAAACAACATGTTTTGATTTCATTCAAACTGATGCCCCTAGACTTGGACCTGGGCTCTAGGCCCTGATCAGCAGTTTTACTAGTGCTGGGAGATGGTTCGATTCTGATTTTGTTTTTGTATTTGAGTGTTTTGGATGAAG
Organism: Breviolum minutum Mf 1.05b.01; assembly: GCA_000507305.1. Taxonomy (NCBI): domain Eukaryota; class Dinophyceae; order Suessiales; family Symbiodiniaceae; genus Breviolum; species Breviolum minutum. The sequence goes on along the minus strand of DF243134.1, from coordinate 34,688 downwards.
ACATGCTTTGACTTGACTCGCCCCATTCCCATGAGCCATTGAGTTGAGGCTGGGCTTTATGTGCACGTGTGTATGTTCTGCGGCTGGTCTCTGACAACCACACTGCAAATTGCCGTGCTGTCAGGGCACTTGCAACGCCAAACAAGCCAGCAAACTGTGTGTTGGTACACAAAATTTGTGACCAGTGTCTTGGCTGTGAGTGGTATCAGGTATCAGCTGTGTTGTGATATGACGGTTTGACCACATTATACTATACAATCAGAGGTGATTTGTTCGACTTCTGCAATTCAGGGCAACTGGCATTTCCAGTAAACTATGTTGAACTAATATTGTTGACCCCCTCGATGGGGAATTCTGCCAGCCTAAAGATAGGCACAGCCTGAACCATTGCGCGGAGCACTTGTGGAGAGGCATCCCTATACTCAGTCCCATGCCCCTAATCAGCAAGCAAGGGTGGTTTTGTGATCGTGATTATGGTTGATTAAACCTTACTGTTCTCATCAGTGCATCATCGGCATCCAGCATGGTCACCATCACCGTCGCGAATCATGAACCATGACTCATCTAGAATCCGTTCATAATTTATATATTTTTATTATCAATTATCAATATCATATTATATATTATTTTTCTTATTTTCACAATTCATGCTTTTATTATCATTAATTCATTTTCATCGTCATCATCATCATCATCATCATCATCATCATCATTGATCGTCATCATTGATCGTCATTACTCATCACCATCATCAATCATCATCATCATCGTCATCATCATCACTGCATCATCATCATCATCATCAATCATTTATCATCATCATCATCATCATCATCATCATGAATCATCATCATCAGCAGCATCATCATCATCATCATCATCATCATCATCATCATTATCATCATCAGCAGCATCATCATCATCATCATCATCATCAGCAGCAGCAGCAGCAGCAGCACCACCACCACCACCACCACCAGCAGCAGCAGTCCAGCAGCAGTAGCAGCAGCACCATCATCATCCACCTATGAATTTGTTGGTTCTTTTCTTTCTTTCTCTCTGGTTGTTACGCGAATGAGTTGGTGAAAGCTAGATATGTCCTGTTGTCTGGATTTTTGTACAAATGACAAATATGACCAAGTCCAAGAGAAACATACAAAATCAAGCGAAAATATATTTTTGATTTTATCAATCAACACCAGGTCATCACAATGATTTGTAGAATCTGCCATCTCCAGAGGAAAAAAACAATTTCTAGAGTACTAGAGATGTACAATTCAGAATGCTGAAGGGCTACGTAATACCTGACTCTCAAACTCAGAACATGATGCTCTGTGTGAAATTGGAGTATGTATGTGAAATTGGGAATCAAACTGTTAGTCAGATTCTGTTCGAAGTTCAAAGAGTACAGCGGGCATATCATGTCATATCGATGTTAATGTTGGATCGAATGTTGAAAGTTGGAAGCTTAGGTTCTATGCTACTGGGTTTCTCAGCTCTGGAAGCAACTACTTTGACCTGTTGCGATCAGCCGAGAAGTGGATCTTGGCAGAAGGGCGTGTCAAGGTGATATATGGTCAGCCCCTTGACTTTCGTTTAGTGGGGTCATCTCCAGTCCATATCCCTGACTTGATTTTTGTTGCTCCAATAGATGGTACTATTCCTGTTTGGCTACCCGAAATTTTGTATATCGGAAGTTTGTCACTAAACTTCTTTTGACTAATCCTGATAAATTAATCTAATACAAAGTCAGCGTTTCGGAATGTCAAATCAAGACTAGTTTGTGGTTTGGCGGTTTCACCCTGTTTGAATTGGACTTTGAACATTTGAAAAAATTAGTCAATTCTGGTTCTGATCATCTCCCCAGTGAGGTGTACCGCCTAACCATTAAAGCATGTTATTCAAAAAACACCACCTGGAAAAGATGAAAGGTTTCCCTCTTTGTTGCCGCGGAGACTTCATGATTTTCTGCAATCGATCATGATCGATCATTTTTTTGTTTAAAGCGGTGCATTGCAGTGCACATTGTCAAGAGTTAAGCACCTACCAATCACCAAGACCAAGCCAGGGAAAGTTCCAGAACATATGTTTATGAGTTTTGTTTTATCACCAAGCATTCCAGGTAATTTGAGGTATCTAAAATGGAGGTACTCACCTTTGGGGTAGGTTTTCCCTAAATAAGCCTTACATACAGCTTTCATTGGTGAGTACCTCCATTTTAGGTGCCTGCAGTTCTTGATGATTGTTTGTTTCGTTTCAAATACCTGTAATTCTTACAGCAGCTGTAAGTTGTAAGTTGTAAGGTGTAAGTTTTGTTTTGAACTATAAGTCATAAGTTATGAAGTTGTATGCTTGGCTTGGTCAGATTTTTGCTCAGTACGCTTGCAGCTGCAGGCCTGATCCAAATGTGATCAAACGAAACCATGCCTTCTTAGAGCTTGTTCTTGGCGCAGATGATAGTATCCAAAACCCTGCTTCAGCGAAGCACTGGGAGAGGGCAAGGGAACTTTTGCGGTTGGATACAGGCAGTTGGGGTGACCAGAACCATATTTGGCACCACTGTGGAGGGATCTTCTGCTGTCCAAACGGGCTAAAGGAAACCAAACTGAAGATTTGGGTTGCTGTGCTTGTGCCTTGCCTTTTGCTTATCCATTTCTTTTGAACTTTGCATTCAATATAGAAAATTGAATGATTGAAGCTATATCAAAACTTCAAAACAAATATTGATAGATGATAAATAAGTAATAAGTATATAGTATGGTAAATAGTTTTTTTCAGTAATGGAAAAGACGAAATGATTATATTACATTTTATTATATATAATAAACAAATATATATTAGTAAATATATAAGGTATATATATATTGATATGTCTATTTCCTTTTAATTTTTAACTACTTCTACATTTGAAATAGAAGTAGTTTCGTCGGATATTCAAACACAACATCTAGTCCGATTATGCTTGATGACCACCCCAAAGCTCTCAGCATCGACTAGGTTCTTTCCGGACCCTAGATCTTTTGATGGTATATGTAATTTTTGATATTTTTCGAACGAGACAATTGCCATTCAAAACATTCACTGAGGTAGTGCTTTCTTAGCATCATGTTTTTGTGAGACTTGTGTTTTCCAATATTCAGTCTTTTTGACTTTGTAACTCCGCAGTGGACAAGTATGCTTGCAACTTTCAACTTTTGAATCCCTTGGGGGTCACATCTCCTGACAAGTGTGACTCTCTCTATTTGCCCAAAAAACTGACTCTGAGGCCACTATCTTCAGTGTCAAACCAGTTGTTCCGGCAGTTTCCAGATGGACCACTTGCGGCAAAAGCGCTCGCTACTACTTGCTCCTTGGCTATAGTCTTGAGATGATAATGAAACGGATTCTTCAATTCCATCCATTATTGCGCCTTCTATATTCCTCATAGTCCACGATTGCTTAACTGAACCCTTATATAACCTTATTCGATTTCTTTTGACATTGGGAATAAAGTTGTATATTTTTATGTTAAGTTATGTTAAGTCAAGTTGTATAATACCCTCCCTGTTACCCTCCTTTGCTTCCTTGCCATGCAGTGGAGTCGAGGGTAGTTTTGTTGAGATTTGTTTGTACATTGCAAGGAATTCACCTGACCAAACAGTTGCCTCGACCAACCTACCAAATCAGTTTCATTCGGGAAACATTCAGTTGATCGATTGATTGATCAGTACCTCAATTAAGCGAACAATGATTTCAATGTCCGATGCAGGTTTGATTCTGATTCAACACTTCTTGATTGCTTGAAGCAGTCTTAACTTAACCATTGTAACTTGCGCTTACAAGAAACATGTTCACAAGATATGTTTCTCTCTTCAATGTCGTTTTGAATCCAGCTAAAGAAGGAACTAGATTTTAGATGACTGGGCTGGTTTGGTATGACATGTATGACCTCCTCAGTAAGGATCATAAAAATGTAGTAATGAGTTTTACTAGTCAGTTTTACTTAGATCTTTTCACCTAGATCTTTATATGTGCAAAATACACATTGCAAGATCTTGAAGAAACAAGATAGTAGAAGTAGTAGTAGCAGCAGTAAGTAACAAACAAAGAATGTACAAACTTGATTGCTTATCTTGAAGTTTGGGCCATAGCATTGTAGCGTTCATGTGTTTGTGTTTTTAGTTCTATTGTGAAGTTGTTTTGTATGATTCCCTCGGATTTTGATTGTGAGTTGTGGCTACCATGTTATTTTTGGGTTGCGTTAGGGGGGGCTACTTGACAAGTCTCTCACTTTCAAATTTCCTGATAACTGTAGAACAAAGCAAAACGGAATCTCAGGTTTGGAATGGGCTACCACAACCTCATCACTCATGCATTCTGTGGTCTCCATGGCAAATCACCATTGAAGGGCTCCTTGGCAGAGGTGAGGGCAGAGGGCGCAGAGCTTGTTCCCTTTAGTAGCACGTTGGAGAATGCCGCAGATGCTGCTGGCCTTTATCAAAAGGTTTTGAGGGTCAAAAGTCTCAAGACGTATGAGTGGCTGATAGCAGAGTCATCAGTCTACCATATCTTTGTCACGGTTGTTGCATCAGCCGCTCTCGAAAGGTGTATGTTTACTTTCATGAAGTGGCAGGAAAATGATCAGTCTTTTGTTACGGGAGAACCTACTGCAATCATGCAAATGGCGAACATGAAGCATAGCCCGGCAGCTCGTGCAATCCGACATCTTGCAAATATCTTGACAACTGGCAAGATTGGTGAACATCAGATGGACTTTGCATATGTCTCAGAAGGACATCCACCATTTTTGAATGGTTTGTTTAATTGTTTTGAATTGAATTGAATGAACTTTTGGCTGTAGACAGATTGACTGATAATGACACCATACTGCTAGTATTATTGATCTCAAAAGTCAACGTCATGGATACTGCATACACTGTATCTGCAAAATTTGGAATGTAATTTACTTTGCTACCATTTATGAATGAGATTGGTTCGGTTAGTATCAGAATGAAAAACATTTAATATGAATGAACCAATGACGCAATGACACTACCAAGAATGCACACAACAACTTACATGATCATTCAAGATTCCAAAATCAAATATATGTCTTTGAAACAACTGACAATTTTGTTCAAGTTCAGATGTTGCACCAGGTGGTTTTTCTTCTTTCAATTTTCAGTTATGCTGATCCCATGATAGGACTTCCTTGGGGGAAGGCACCACCAGATTTTTTGGATATGATGTTTTGGGCCTTGACGACTCAAATCGGGCAGACATATCATCGATTGGTGATGCCTTATAGATCCCTCCCATTCATCTTAGCGAATCTGATTGACGATGACGTTGTCAGTGAAGAGAAGAGGGAGCTGGCCTCTTGGTTCATGGCCCTTCCAAGATGCTGCCTTGATGCTGCGACAAGTTACCCCTTAAGGGAAATCATCAAGACTGAATGGGACTTGCTGCATGGTTGTGGTGTGAAGATTCTTCAGTCAATATGTTCTACAAAGACCACGAACATTGAAGTAGAAAATAATTTCGCCCGGGCTCATTCCTCCAAAATGACAGGTAGAGGGAGAAATGAATTTGTTCAGTCAATGTCAGCTAAGCACCTGCTTAGTGAAATCAAACTACACCATCGGAAAACAGTTGAGCGTGCCCACAAGAATGGATCAACTACTGGCGACCAACCGTATCTACCCACCCAACCTGCTTTGCCTCCAGTGACAGCAGAATCGATTGTGCCAACACCGGCACATGATCTCAATGCTCAATCGTTGCTTGTCCCACTTGAACGCTTCTTGGCAGCAAATGAATTGGTAACTTGGGAATGGAAAATGTGACTATGCCCTTTATCATGTTTCTGAATAGCCACTTAAACTTAAACTTCAAATTATGATATATCTTTTCAGTCCGCTGATGAATTACTTTCATAGAATTGAATTGCATTGAATCTTATTACTGTAGTAGTAGCAGTAGTAGTATTATTAATTATTAATTTGTAATTTACTTACACTTACTATTATTACAATTATAAATAAATAATTTATTATTATTTTTATTATTATTAGTAGTAGTAGTACTACTACTAGTAGTAGTAGTAGTAGTAGTACTAGGGTACATTGATGTGGCTAGGTATATAGTATAGTAAATAGTAAATAGTATATAGTATATATAGTATATAATAGTATAATAAAATATTAGTATATAAAGAAATGACTATTGTACCTTTGCAAGACAGCACTGCTCGTCACACTTTTCAAGTGACATGACTTTTTTTGTTTTTTCTCGCCTCCTTGCTAGTTCACTTTCTGTTCTTTCAAACTCGGTGTAAGCATCTTGGATCTTGAACCTTGAATTGATGAAGAAATTGATACATGATCGCCAGACCCTAAAGACATGTTGATACTTGCAATGACTACAATCAATCAACATGATCTTATATTTCCTTAGTTCATGCGCATTGCATATGCAAACAAAACATGTGCTGATTGAATTGATTGTACAATTTACTGGTTGCAAGTTGATAGTGTTTTCAATTCTTTTGTTCTAGCCATCTAGTCTGTTAGCTATATTTTTTGTTAGTTTATCAGTTTATCATTCTACATACCATGTTCAGTTTTTTTTGCTTGTTGAGTTTCTGTTTCAGAATTCAATCCCTAAATTGTGTGTGTTTTATTTATCAAATCTTTTATCTCACCGCTGCTAAAGAAACGATTCCATACAGTTTTACAGTATGATGCATTCAACATGAGCTTCACAAATGGCTCCCATGTTTTAAGTATTACACATACAACTACCCTGATCATCATTCAAGAATTTAAGGCAATGTAACTCAACAATCCCATATGCGAAGATTGAGCATCCCAAGTCCGAATTTCAAAACAGCCAGCCAGGTAGGACAACCAGCTCTCAACAACGCGATGATGGTGGTCAAGGCACCCGCAAGCGTTACAATGGTTACACTTTATACTGTGCTGAAATGCTTCAGAATCGTATTCAAGAATGTGGTGAAACAAAAGAAGAGTGTAGAAAGCGTGTTTTACGCACATGCTTGGCTACATGGAAAACGGGTGGTTCCAATGGTGACGCTTTGAGAAGGGAGTGGCAGCTAAAGGCTGTTCAGACAAATACAACAATTGTTAAGCAAGGTGGTTCAGACAATGCCACCCAAGTTGTTCTAGCTTCATCCAATGATGGAGATTCAGGAACCAGTACCTATATAGCACCACTTGCTTTATATGGTGGCTTCGGTTCATTGGGTGTAGGTGATCAATCATTTGGAATTTCGCCAAATATTGTTGCAAAAGCAGATGAGGAAGCTGGGTTTGTGCAGCGTATGTCTGCTTCTTGGAAGACAAGGTCTGCAGGTCAAACATCACAAAGACCAGTAGATCCAGTTGGAACTACACGCCTGTCATGTCTTGAAACATTTGGATTTTGCAAGGACAGCATTGCACATCAGGACAAATATGAACAACTAGTTTCCCACCTGGTCAAATTTGTAGCGGACTATCGCAAGCTTCACTTGGTATGTGGTCGCAACAAAGGTCCCAGTGCCCGCATACAAATCCCCCTTCTGTTTGCAATCTCGGGGAACCTTAGTCAGACAAACGTTACATGGTTTTTTGTTTTTGTGGAGTCTTGATTTGAGAACTTAAATTTTAGAGTCTAGAGATTTGTTTGCATATTATCACTTTAAATTTCTGAAGCATAAGTTCACGGTTTTGCAACTTGTAATTGGATGCGGCTATATTGTATTATAATATACGTACATAGCAGTAGAATCTAGAGAGTCTGTAGTCTAGAGTAAGTGAAATTTCTACGGACTGGGAATTGTGGCTTAAGTTGATCTCTATTGAACCGTTTGTTGTTTCACTTGAAGATACAACTAACGTAATAGATGGTATAACATCACTTTGGCTTCTTGAAAAGTAAACATAACATATGATCAGGATTTGATATTCCGTTCGTTGTGAACCATACTTGATCATTTTCTCCTGGATCTCATTGAAGACATTTCCATGGTTCTGTGACCTCTTAGTATTTACAATTTACAATCTTTGACTTCTACCCTCTTGCAACCCTCAATCTCCGGGTAGTTTCTTAGATTCCCTTTTTAAACTTAGACTCGTGTGGTTCAGCTGACCAAGGGATCATGCATTGGCTTGGCTGATGGCAAGGGTGTCCTTCAATCCATATGCAACGACTCTTTGGCAGTGGTTAGTTACAAGGCAAGATGATGATGATTATCATTTGACTCCTCACTGGCTGACAGGGGACTCGTTGCCACACATGCTCACTCACAAGCAGCTGGCACAAGAATTTTCGTGCTCACATGTTTGTCTCTCTGAATGGCGGTGGAAGATCGTTCCATATGAGGCTCATCAACGAATGAAATATGACTAGATTCAATATATTTCTGTTTAAGTTTGGAAGTTTGGTGTTTTTGATTTTTATTCTGAACCGGTTTCTTGTATGTATATACAGTAGTATATTAGTATATTTATTTTTTGATTCAATATTTTTTCACTATTCTTTTTGCATACGATTGACAGGTAGACAGTTTGTGAACGCTAGAATTCAACCAATGGACTGACCGATGGTAAACTTTGGTGTGATTGTATAGTTGACAGTTTTTTTTAGAATCTTAGAACATTGTTTTGTCTGATTAAGGAAAGTCTAGAGTCTAGAGTCTAGTGTCCAGAGACTTCCACAAAGGGTGCTCATGTAGGATATACACTGACATGGTTCTGGATTTTGAATTGGTTTTCGCAGTGGGGTGTAGTCCAAGTCAAGACTTCACTTACCTGGTACCTTTTCCCAAAAGATTCTGGTGACATTCTTTGTCACTCTTGTAAGAGTTTTGGAAGGTTCGCAACCAAATAGGCTTTGAGGAAGGTTTGCATCTTGCAATCAATCTGTTAACTTTTACTTTTGTTTTCAATGTTCACCTGTTCAACTGTTCAACTTGTTCAACTATCATTTCACCCCACAGCCTTTCATGCATCACTGCCGATTTTCTTAATTGCTTCCACTGGTGGAATATGATGGTGAAACCTGACTCTAACAAAGACTTTCTGTCCGGCTGCAGGTCTTGCAACTGGACTTGCTACGTGTACGACTTGCTTCAGACATTGAGTGGGAAGTACCAGGTGATTCAGTGGATTCCGTTTGCAGCTCTGATGAGGAGCAATCAGCAAAGGATGCATTGAAAGCATTTAGAGCGGCAGCAGGGATTGTCAAACCAAAGGCAAAGACACAGCCACGAGCAACTACTGCGCCCGTCAAAGGACCGTACCACAACTTGTCTTATGTGATTTGTTTTCATTAGATAACTAGACACTCAACATAGCTAGATTGTGCAACTACAGGTGCAGCACTGAAAGCAATGAAAATGATACAGATACAATGAATGCAATTTATCGTCAACTATTTCAATATAACATATGATTCGATCATAAATCATTAGAAGTAGTATTAGTAGTAGTAGTGTTACTATTATTCTGATTCTTTACAATGATGACATTTCATGATGATAATAATATCAGGATTCATGATAACAATTTCATTTTTTAGGTTTAACTTTTCAAACGTACCAAAAGATCATTTGATATCTAATATCTATCAATCTAATATTATTAAGAGATAATAGATAATATGAACTTATATTTGATTCAGGATCAACAAAGTATAATAATGATTCAATTGATTCATTTTTTGATAATATATAGTACGATTTACTTTTTGGATAATATCAAATAAAAAACAAGATATGATAATTCGATAAGAACTTTTTTCTGTCGTAAATTTTGATGCAATCCATGCTTTCAAAGTGCAGTCAACATTTTGTCACTTTCACATCCAACTTCAACCAGATTGTGGTCCTCGACTGTTCAATGCAGAATGTGTTGCTACTAATATCGTACCGTATGTCAGATCCATGCCAGGACGAAAGCGCAAACATGTTGACGAATCTGAGAATCAACCAGACCTGGATCCTTTTGATGAAGATGAGGCAGGTGAGGACGGTTATGGCAAATATGCAGATCTGATGGAGCAATGGCAAGAGACACACGGTGTAGTACCTTGTCATTAATGTTGAAGTCAAAGTTCATATTGATATGAAATATGTTATGAAACTATCCAACTATATTAGTACCAGTATTTGTAACTGATTGGAAATCGTACTTTGTGTTGTGTCGTAAGGGAAAGGGTTTGTTGCTAGACTGCTGAATGCCTTTTGACTCTTGACTCCTGACCAGAGTTGATTGATTTGAATTTGAATTTGAATGTCATTGATATAATTTAGAATTTAGAATTTAGATTCATATAGATTTTAGAGTTTGAAATCTAGAATATTGCTGAGGAGACAATATCTGTTAGTTAGTTATATATTGTATAAAATAAAAACATATTTCATTTCAAACAGATTGATCTCAGCTTCCGTCATGACGACTACTAATGTACTACTGTAGCACCACCATGATTTGCACTAACTAAAACCATTCCTGCTACCGGCATTTGACTGAAACTCGAACACTGCTTTCCTTCGATTTTTAAAGTCATGCAATGTATCCATTTCATTATTGTTCCTTTCTGAAACTTGTAAATATTCCCAAACTTGAAATATAATATTGATATCATGCATAATGTCAATATAGCTTAAAACAACCTACAGTTATTGAGGGTCTAGTCTAGTCTGAGAGCCATGGCCAATCGGACCTAGGATGGATCATACGGAGTTGTTCCTTTTTTCATGTTTACATACTTGGTAATGGCTATTTCTTGCACATTACATCATTTCTCATTACCAGTCGTCTTTCGCAAATCAACCAATAAGTATTTAGTATACTATAGGCTGTCCTGGTCTTGTACATGTAGTATATGCAGATGATGTTTGAATCAACTGGGTTCTTGAGGTGAACGGCCGAACTACCCTTGGTGGGCCTGGTGCAGAGTCTGGTGCAAAAGTTGATCAACCATCATCATCTTCGACACCCGCTCCACCGGCTGCAGCGACAAAGTCTGGTGATATTAAGAATGCATTATTTGAAGTACCTGATTCCATGGGTGGACCATCAATCACATGCGATTCCAACGGCTATGTCCAAAAGCAAAATCGTATACTAGGAGAGGGTTGCAGTCCATATCCAAACACAAATTCAGTACTGCACTGACAATGCAGTCCTTTTGAGATGAGTTGCAACTAAACCAAACTAACGTAACTAAACAAACATAGAGACCAGATACGCAAAACATGACACAGTCAACAATATTGATGGATCAACTCTTCCATATCTCACACTTTGATTGAAGATTGTAATTGTAATTTATAATTTACAACTATAATTTTTAATCGTAAATTGTAACTGACGGATTTGATTTGGTTTGATTTGATTTGGCACATTGATGTTTCAAAAAAATGACTGACTTATGAAAGTTGAGTCGAACCTGACACATTTTCTCTTGTAGAAAAACATGAAAGGAATTCACTAAACTTTCAAATACACATCTTTGTTGGGAGTTCTTGGGTTCACATATCCCAGCAATCACTTTTGAATTATTGCGGAAGGACGCATCACCAGCTTCAAAGAGGATACTCCACATCACGCTATGTCTTTTCAATGCAGACTTCACAAGGGATGCAAAGTGGTGAAGCAGTACAAAAAACTTCCAGACGATTGGCAGGCCATTTTCGAGCGACCAAAACACACTTACTTACTATCCCTTTTAGAATTTTAGAACAACTTTATATCTGATAGTTGGATTATGCATTATATTTACTATTTTCAGATTTGGATGGTATAGGTGGATGAACAATATCAATACTGAATGCTGAAACCAATTTACCTTTCTATCATTTTTTAATCATAGTTATTGGTTCTGAGGTGTGACCTTGACACACACATTTTTTTTTCAGTGGTAGTGTCACTCCAACCAATAACTGTCACTTGTGATTGCAATGCCAATGGATTCTTTGATTCAATTCAATAGACTCAACTCAACCCATACATCAACTGATTCCTTCATCAGGCGCTATCTATGCGATGGTTAGCAGCAGGGGAACAATTTAAGGACCGTGACACTGGATCAGCTTCTCACTTGCCAATGTTTTTAGTCTCTCATTCAGCAATCCTTTTTCTTTATTACTTGAACCTTTAAACAGTCACCACTATATTATATTATCAATTATCAATATATTTTTTTTTTACAATGATAAACACATTCAGAGAATTATTTTCTTTAACACCATATCATTATATATCTTATTACAATTATATTATCATACTTTGATAATTATATAATCATCAGATCATAATATAATTTCATTATCATTTATGTTGATCTCGACCCCTTATCTGCATTCAGAGTTCTGGTTATCGACATCGATTGGTTTGGTTTGATGTTTGGCAAATGCTGCGTACCAATTTTCATTTCTGGGGATGTTTCTTTTTATATCCAGAATCCAGACCTTGATTATTGATTGTGATCAGGTTCAATGAACTGGTGATGCGAACGTCTCTCTGAAAGATGCTCAACACGGTATGAAGGACATCAACTGTGAATGCCATCACAGAGAAAAAAAACTGTATGAGCTGCTGCCACTGAAAGCTAAGACTGATCATGCATATCAACTGAATTGCACACAACAACGTTTGATACCGTAGACACTGCACACAGTATGTGTACACGATATGGTGTGCACTGTACAAGGTACCTGTACACGACGCACCGTACACCGCACATGTTGTACGTACTGATTGGGTTCACCCACTGTACCGGGGGCATTGTCAACAAAATCCTGGAAATTGCTAACAAAACTATTGAAATTGCTAACAAAACCATCGATTTTGCTGACAAAAACGTGTACATCATATGTGCGCATTGCTGCCAAAAACGTGTACGGTCAACATGTGCAGTCACCCTGTACGGTGTACATTGCTACCAAAAATGTGTACAGTCAATCCGTACAGTTGCCATGTACGATAGGTACATTTCAGTTGTGCAATCCAATGGTGTTCAAGTACAGTTTCACGATTCAAGATGTACACTGGTGTACCCTTGTAACATTCATGGCTCAGAGTTTGCATCTTTGTATGCGTTGCATCGGCGTGTGTGGTTGTGTCAGTCATGGCGTCTGTTGCGTCAGACACTTCAGCAGTGAAGAGACACAAGAAAGAGTCCCCAAGTGAACATCCTCCAAGTGCACCAGACGGAGTGATCCTTCCAGACAAATATCGTCCGTTACGCTGTCGTTTTTGCCTCTTTTGGTCAACATCGCCTTGCCCGTACAATCTTGAGAACACAGTTCTCTCAGCATGGCACCCTCTTTTACCATGGGCACGTGGTAAGCGAGACAAACCAATCGGATCCACATGCAAACTATGCACGGTTGTGCTTTGTTTGTCTTTAGATTACATTTTGAGTTTTGAGTTTGATTGATCCGAACACATCATTACTTATTTTTTTGCAGTAACATGTTCCGACCTAGGTGTTTGAACAGGGAGGATTTCAGGCGGAATATAAGACGGACGAGGCATTCCTCAAACTGGTGAAGGATAACCCCGCCAAAATTCACGAATTCATCGCTGTGCGGAATAGACTCGTCCGTATCAAAGTGGATAATCCCACTACCCGATTCCGGCTCGAGAAGACGGGCTGCACGCGTGAGAAAGTGAAGACGGCCCAAGTCTCTGAGAGTGGACTGGAAGGGCCAGAGGAGTTTTTCGTGGAGTTGCGGGAGTGGGAGGAGGAAAACGGCAAGGCCGATGCATCAGAGATCGTGCTTGAAGAAATAAAGGGGGTGTTAACTCAAGGAGTTTCCTGACATCCATTGTACATAACTTAACCCTTTTGCATTTTTTTGCAACATTTTTCTTGCTTATAGACTTAAGGATAGTATCAAGTACATATATGTACTAACTACTAACTGTATTTGATCTATGTCATCAGCTATGCCACAAAAATATACATATTACATATAATATATTAATCTATATATGTATATTATATATATAATATATGTATATTATATATATATATATATTAGTTGTTGTTTTGCTTCATAAGAACATGTAAGAAGTAAATCAGAAATCAAGATTGTATTGAAACAACATGTTTGGAAACATATGTAAACCTACAGCAACCTGTGAGTATGTGATCCCACATGTCATACAGTAACTTCCAACATTTGTTTCTCGGATCTAGCTTGATTGTTTTTTCAAGATGTAGGTATACATTCACAAGATATTGAGATGTATCTGCCTTTCACAACCTGCATCAATCAACCGTGTCCATTTCATAACTTGGACATCTAAGGTTAACGTCCGTACTGGCAAAGCCGGTTGGCATAAACGAGTCAATAGAAGCGTGAAAGCAGTTTCACGAGAAGCAACATTGACAGATGAGACTTGGTATATCATTCATTCATCAAACATTTCGTCAACTGTTTACCTATCATATATGAAAAGTTTTGCGGTCTGTTGCGATTGGTCCTTCTCATACATCATATGAAATGTATGGACTGGTGGGTTGGCTGAGACTTATTGGATCATGTTGTTTGAGCTCATTTGTCAAAATATTTTTCAAAAGGAGGAATGATGAAGTAGTGATTCTTGACTATGTATCATAGACTGTAATTGGGAAGTGATTTCTTTTTCACTTAATATAACATTTCACAGTAAGAGTTTCGCAATCTAAGCACTACATCGCTTAGCAAATATAACTTACTTACATATCATTATTTTGTTGGTTGATGTGTTGTCGTTCAACTGTTCAACATTGATGTTATTTTTCAATTTCAATGTTGACTTCAACTTTTCCTCTGCCATGGTTGGTGTGATTTCCTGTTGCACTAAGATGCACTAAGGGCATTGAGCTGGATCCATCACGCGATGCGATTGGAAAAATCCATGCGGCTGCCAAATCAGCTGTCTTGAAGCGGAAGACAACTGTTGCAAAGGAAATCAACCTCCTTGGTGCAGCACTCTCCAGATCGTCAGGTGGTGATGTCGCAATCAGTACAAGTTGTGCCTCTCAAGTTGAATCAGTTGCTGATCCGAAGGGTACAGATGTGGGTGATGATGATAGTGATGCAGATGCTGAAGCGAGTGCTTCAGATGATGATCAGGCACCAGCCGGTGGTTTCATGAGCCTCATCAAAGCATTTGTTCCAGCAGAAAAGCAGCCTGCGGCTCCCAAGGCTAAGGCTCAGGCTAAGGCCAGAACATCACCAACTACCACTCAGGTGACCAGACCACCTCGTACTGCCCAAAAGCCAAAGTCGACTGCCAAGGTGAGCATTGGCAATGCAACTAAGAGACGAAAGACCCAGCAAGAGGATTTGTCAACACAGGTCATGGATGCAGGTGTCACTGGTGATATGTCTGAAGCAGACATCGAATTGGTCAATGATTTCAAACACCGATTGTCTGAGATGAAGAAACTTGATCCACCACTGGCAGACGGCCCCTTCAAAAGTTACCTCACTGACCTTTGTTCTGGTGTTGTATCTTTGAAGAATGAAATGAAGACAAAGCGACGATCAGCTCTCAGACGTCAGGACAAGGAAAATGATCCTTTGTACTTGTCTTTGGGTGAAGTGCAATCTGATGCAGATCTTCACATCCATTTGCTCAAGTGTCTCCTGACTAAACTAGATAAAACTTGATCACCAATCACCAATAACATATGCACCAGGCTGTTTAACTTTTCCAGGTTTTTTATGCTAGTATGCCATATCTTGTTATTTTCTTCAGATTAGATTTGATTAGAGTTAGCTGTAGCTAGATCCAATTCAATTGAGGGAAACATCTGGGACGCAGGGTATCACCTTGCTGATTTCCGAAGTTTCTTTGACCTTAAGAAAAAAACAAACTTAATAGAACATCATGACACTATGGTTGTGATTCGTTATTTATATGATGTTACATGATTTTTATTATTTATTATACTTATTCCGTCAAGAACCAATATCATCAATCATCAAATTGATCAACTAATCATTCAAATACAATAATAACAAAGCATCGCAATGGTTTGTCCAGTTCTTCTTCACCGTTGCCACATCATCACTCATCATACTCGGGACACCTTGTGAACACTAAAGCTATGTCATTTTTTAGTGATACGACTGACTTTGAAATTAGTTTCCAGTAAAGTCACCAGCATAATTTACTGAATTATTGAAGTACATAGATATACGACAATTACATATGCAATTAATACGGGTTGATTTATGTTTATTTAATTTCATCAGTTCCAATTGTGACACTGTATGTTAACCATATTCGCCAGTGTATCTCCTGAACTTGAAACACAGTTTGGACTCGGACTATGACTACATCCAACCATCGCCACATGATACCATCAGTGTCAGATCTTTATTTGATTTGTAATTAATCAGTTTTCATCTGCCTCTGAGGCTTGATGGGCACTGCTCAAGTTGATGCTGAAACCACTCTTTTGAAGATTGTGGACGATGCAACGCAACGTGGTGTGCAAGTGAATGCTTCGGTGATGAGACGGGGATTGAAATCAATGATCAATACTGACTTCAAGTTGGAGAACTGGTCCAATATGACTTCTGTTTCATATGACGTAGTTCTTGAGCGTTTTGATGTTACCGATGGCGAAGTTGATGATGGTAAATCAGCTGAGCATTTCTATAGCATCACTTGTGGCCAAGTCTTTCAGAAGCTTCTCCGTGCATCATCAGGAAAGTTCAAGACCAAGGAGTGATATTGATATGGGTTGGACTTAGTTCTCAAACATTTACTTATCATATATTAACATAGGTATTCTAAAATTCTAGATTTCAAACCCAAGGCAATCAAGACATTTGTACATACGGATGTAAATATTCAAACACGTTTCGCGATTTTTTCTTGACTCTCAAGACTCAAGATATTACTGCACAATTAATTGAACTTATTTATTATCAACCACTAAGACGACAATTTTCCATTTTTTGTCCATTATCTGTAACTGTATACGGTATAATTTTATTTCATCTACCAAAGTGTTTTTCTATTTTCGGTACTCCTGGATCTTACCTCAACATTATCAAAATACATCAATGTTTCAAGCTAGTTTCAGGTTTCAGTTATTATCTTAATGTTGTTTGGTTTTTAATCGCCAAACGGGCTTGTTCTGTGCTCCCTGGGAGGAACACGCATTTGCACCTTGTAACAAAGCACAGCTTGAATCCACGGTGAGTTTCTTGAGTGCTCTGACCTCCAGTGAGAAGATCCCTAGTGGTCTCAAGAATGATGCCATTCACTGCCTGCGCATTCTGACGGCTGATTCTTGTGCAGTGCCGGATTTGGTCGATACACTACATCATTTGGACGGTCTCAAGACAGCTGATGAGTCGATGTCACTAGGCCATGTTTGGTGTGACTTGAATCAATCTCTTAGGATGAATGCATGGAAATACACACTATGTCACTCAGTTGCGTTTTGTTTTCCAGTCGCTATCATTAATCGTTATACTGTATATAAGTTTTTATTTTTATTATCATTATTATGCATTGATATGTCATACGCCAATTCTCCATTTTTGATTGCTACTCAACTGATTTTCCACTGCGTAATTTTTGTTCATTACTTATTCACACCTCATGATTCATGAACTGAGTGTACATTGCATATTTACTAGTACAATGATGAAAGTAAACAATATATACATAATTCACTTAAATTTCACAATTTACAATAATAATAATCACAATATTCTAATGATAATGGTATTTTTTTCATTATTTAAATATCATTATGTTCACCCACTTGACGCCTTTGAAACCACTTTTTGCTTGCGGATCAAACAGTTGGCTGACGTTTGAGGAACGCAACTTATCCAATGCTGCTCACGCTGCCAGCGACTTCAGTTGGTCAACGGGTTCTCGCAGATGCCCGCAATTCTTCGACCGCCCGGCAAGAACATGTTCAGGAAGTAGACAAATTCTTGGATGACTTGAAAGCACTTGGCAAACCCACGCTGGAGACTTTGGAGAATATGTAACAAGTCAGCATTTTGAACATTCGGTTCGGTGATGTTTGGTTAGTAAGTTACTAAGTTACTATGGCGCAATCACAGGGGACCATGCAAAGCAGTTTTTCATTTGCAACTTTTAGCTCGTTCATTGGCTCATTACACATCATTCCAAGCCCCTTGATTTTCGCACCGACCCTGTGAATAGACTTTGCCATTCGGCAGAGGACAGAGGATGTTCGATATGCAGTTGTCGTTCCATTGTCAACCGAATTCACATCAACGGGAAATATGTTCAGTAAAAGACCCGGTGAGCTAAGGTCTGTTCTTGTTGCATCTGCTCAAGATGCTGTGACAAAGATGAAGTCTAATAAGCAGGCTCTGAAGAAGGAAAAGTCGGCTTTGGTTCATACAGAGATTTGCAAAGTGCTGATTGGCAGCTGGCAGTTGGAGGCTTGCTGTACTGGAAGGAATGTTTGAACAATGAACGGTGGTTGGAAACGAACACTAACTTTTCATTTTTTCAAGTGTGTGTGTGTGAATATTGAATATTGGTTTTGTGTTTTGTGATTTATGAGTGCTAATCAGAGTTCAGGTTCAGATCATGACATCATGAATCAGCAAATGCATATTTTATTTTTTGAATCATTCAAAGTATATCATATAGATAGTATCATACAATATGACATATGATATCAAATAAGATGATTCATTTATTCAATTCTAATTTCACATTTCATATGTATTATCATTTTTATTATCATACACGAGACATATATTTTCATTATAACATAATATTTAATACAATGTTATTTTTTTCATTTCAAATGTACATATATGGTAAAACTGATTATACACTTCATTAAACATATGTGATGTATAGATTTGTAAAGTACACGTTGCAAATTTGAAAGTCACGACGATTACTAAGAGTATCTGGCTTTCCCAAAAGACTTGTTCAATTTTTCAATCGTAATCTTGCAATGCTGCTGCAAGGTCAGTCCATGGCTGACGAGCGCAACAACATCTCTTCAGCGTGACTTTGTTTTCCCACAGCCAGTTTCATCATCCTGGAAGGTCACAGCAAAGCTATCTCAGCTGGACGCATACAAGCCCATGAAAGACCTTTTGCATCTTATGGCCTCGTGTTCGCAAGTTCTTAGTCAAGGAACGTCTTGTGATGTGAAATCTCTTCATTCTCTGGCCAAGCAACTCCCAGATCTCATGAGCACATTTCAGGCAACCGGACTAGCAGATGATTTTATGTTTTCCTGGTTGGGATCGGAATTGGTGTTAGTGGTAGGCCTATGATACCATCATCATGGCTTCTGGCTTCATACCATGAACGAAACCTACCTAGGTCAACTCATTTTAATATTAGAGAATATTGAATCATGAACGACTGATATAGAATTATAAACTATATATTATAGATTGATAAATCAATCATATATTGGTGGTTTGACGAGACTGGTTTGATCATAGTATCATAGAACTTGTCTTCTCATCTTAATCATTGCTCACATTCAAGGTTCAATCACTACAATAAACTACGAACTTTTCATCCATGCAACCTTCCATCATGAATCACGAAATATATATGCAAAAGGACATCTTCCAGTTTGACTTGGACTTGAATCAAACCAAATTCCTTACTACTTGTATATTTGTTGTTGTGTTTTCCAATTTTTGCTAATCAGTGCACAAAAAAATTGTTAGGAGGTGAGTCCTGAAACTTACCTGCCTTTAAGGCATGCACTTCCTTTGGCACGTTACCAATGGCCTGCAAAATCCTTCCTAATTCTAGACTCCAGACACTAGACTAAAGTTTCTCAGTTTCTAATCTGAATATGTATTATTTTTCAGTTTTTCAATATACTTTTCATATGGTGGTAGTCTTAGCCTTCAGTCTTCAATATATGTCTTTAATACTTTAATTTGTTTAACCCTACACAGTTATGGCCATGAGCCATGATCATTGGTTTGATTGAACTGAAACACCTTTTCGGATTAAGTTGGCTCTTTTCCTTGTCTCCTTGAAGGCCAAGATCTTGGAAGTGGTCCAGGGTGATTGGAGCTCAATTCGAATGGGCTTAGGTGCTTTTGAAACTGCACTGGGTGATGCGAAGATGTCCCTTGTGATGAATGGATCGGAAGCACATTTGAAGTTTCTTTCTACCTGTGTTGATGCAGTCATGAAAGGTGAACCAGTACCAGCAGTATCGGAAGGTGAAATGACACTGCAAAGTCACTGTGAGCAGCTTCGCTTACGTGCAATCTCCTTGGGCGAAGGGTCTGCTGCAAGCAAAGAATGGCCGAAGGTAGCTGACTTCGTTGAGCAATTCGAGAAAGCAGGCCATCAATTGATTGATTCAAATTTTAGTAGTTGATGTTGTTATTGTTCTTTTAAGTCAAACCGATGAATAAAATCATTTTCGGAAGAAATATAGTACAAACCAAAGAAGATATTGCTGATGCATGATTTCATTGATTCGGTTTGATTGACTGATGATGATGAATTACGATGTTGATGATAACGACGACGACGACAATGAAGAGGCTGACGATGGGTGATTTTGCAAGTCAATTAAACTGTTGACCAATGATCAATTCTTGCGCGATCATGTATTGGTCATTGATGTTTGTGTTGAGGAGGGGCATAATGTAATATAATATATGTATTCTAAATTCTACTTTACTCAACCATTCCTTTTAGATTATCGGACCTCTTATCAGCAAAGAAATGTCTCTATTATCTATAGACTCTAAAGTCTAGAGTCTAGAGTCTATAATTCATGTAGAATCTTGAATCTTTTATCTAGATTCTAGATTTTATATAGTGTACTTTAAGATTTCAGGCCAAAGTGAAGAAAACGGAAACTTCTGAACCGAACCAAAGTCTAGAAGATTCTAGAAGTCTTGAACCATAAGAATTTGGTACTTCAATAACTTATATTGCTGTCAGTGGGTTTTCATTATTCGGCTGACAATTTGAACTTATAATTAAACAAACTAAATGCCAATCTTGCTGCGAGGTGGTTCTGCTCTACGTCATGCAAAGGGAGAGTCAGTAGATTGCGTTGGATCTTTCAATGCGAATGCACTGAAGCTAGCAATCCTCAGTCTGGATGACCTGACACAGATCACCAACGTCCTTGGTGATGCATCTCAGTCCAGTGCTGAGAAACTACATGCAAAAATTAGCAGTATGGCGAAGACCTCTGGTGCCTTGTTGAACGAGACATTGACCAAGAAGGTTTCTTGGACATTGAAATTCATTATAAAAAAAAACAACCACCCGCCTGAAACTGAAACCAATACTAATACCGCAACATACCATTTTTTGAAAAACTATTACGAATAGCCATAGTAAATAAATTTCAACTCAAGATCTTCAAAATAACATTGAACAATGAACCAAATCATGCCTGAACACATATCATATATCCGTTGAAGCTCAAGTGCTACAACGCATTTTCTTCAGCCTACTCAGTTGAATCTGTCTGAAACGACTGCTTCACATTTGAAAACTTGAAACTTGAAACTTGAAACCCTTAAGGTTAAGACTTTAAGATTGAATGTTGTTGTATATTCTTGTTTTCAATGAATGTCAATTATAAATTATAAATGTGAAGTTGTTTATGTTTTTCTTTTTGGATGAAAAGTTCTGATTTCAAGTGTGAACAGCTACACCTTATATTTTTCCACCAATTGGCATGAATCAACATTGAGTTGAATTCAGTTTTTTGAAATTATCACCTTCCAGGTCGAAGAGATGGCAAAGCTTTCGAAGACCGTCCAATCAATGGAGTTGAAATCCACATCATCTGTGGACATTTCCCAGTCAGATTTGGAACAAGGATTCTGCCCAGGGCCTGACAACTTCCCTGGACTTGCGTTTGATTCCGGCAAATGTGTTGAACTTTCTCGAGAGATGTACAACATCATCACTGCTGTAGAGGCCATGCCATTACCATTTCCTTTCATGTTTTTTTCATTCAATGTTCTTGTCAAGAAAATACAACTTACCACAGTCAAGAATCTGTTTGTTCACCTTGACCAAACTAGGGATATTCCTGGCTTCTTTGTAGTTGTTTCTTTATTTCAAGTTTCAAGTCATTCATTTACATTGTAGACTATACTATATACTTATACTATAGACTGAACTATTACAGATATTTTGATATGAAAAAATATAGTTATTATTACTTACTATTACTATAGTAATGAAATAGAATAGATTCAGACACAGGTGTTTTTTTTGGGTTCACTATGGGTTTTGCTAACTTACTAGATTTACTATATCATATAGTATTTACTATTGACTGTGACTAATTACTTTTTACTGCATGCTGTATACTCTATTCTGTATCATAAACATACCCATACACCTACATATATTCATTACTTCATCATTATACAATCCTTACCGACCATGTAGATTACATTTTCAAAAATAAATGATAGAGCGATAGACCTTTTATGTTGGTGGTTGAAAACTCCAACACCACCACTTGGTAGGTCACCCACTGATTGTTTTGTTGCCATACTTTTTGTTGTTTCCCTTGCAGGGCATTCTTAGTGCTTCGGAACAAGCTGGATATCATCAAGTGACAGGCGCCCTGGCTGAGTGCAAGGGGCAACGCAACCATGTGCTATCATTAATTGCTTGCTTGACACTTGTGAAGACAATGTCATCGAAGCGTTTTTGCAAGGCAATCAAAAACAACAATGCCATCCCTGATGGTCTTTTAGAAGCCCTCAGGGATACAATGACATCCAGCCAGGACCTTTCGCTGGACATCCCAGGGCAGTTGCAAGCACTTGCCTTGAAATATACAAGTGGGGGAAAGAGTTCGGCCTCAAAATGATTGGTCAGCTGTTTCATGTTGTTTCTCCAATGAAACAGGGGCATGATCACAGCCACAAAGCTGCCATGATCTTTCGTACTTGACTTCAGAATTATTCTTGTTGTTGAGGAGTGATGGGTATAGTTACAGTTTGATGAACGTTCGACGCCTTAAAGCCTTAAGCCTTAAACAGATTTGAGCTTAATGTACATATCTGAATTTTTACTCTCACACCTAGGACCTAACATCTAGAATCTAGCAAAAAACAAATTGTTGTGCATTGGCTGGAGTGGTGACCCAACTTTCGCTGTTTCAAGAGTTTGTCTTTTGAGATTGACAGGCATACTGGGTGTGATCCCTAACTTGAAGTTGCTGTGTCGACAATGCCTTGTTCGGGATGGTTACAATTACAATGTAATTTACATCCTTTTACTTATCGCTTGTTGTTGCTTTGTTTCAGTTTCACGTTTCAAGACGGAACACGCACACACACACACCCTTACAGTTTTACATCCGCTAAGTTTGTTTTTTAGGTCACATCCTTAAGAGTCTTCTTAAGAAGATCATTTGAAACTTAATCACCTGAGCGGAACAGGCTTTGGACACAGTGACTGTTGCTTTGACAAATTTGGCGATACCGACTCATGTCTAGTCTACAGCCGGTTACCAAATTCGTTTTGGTGAATGATTTCTCGTTTTTCGGTCCAGAGGGGTATGTCCGACGATGTCTTGTACAGGAATTTGAAATCATTCCATTTGTATGCCATTTGTATCCGTGCATGCTGCATGTCAATCATCTGCGGTCACAGAGTCCGTCGCAGGGGCCATATGGTTTTCTTTTTTGACTCCACATCGTGGCCACTTCAGTCAGATGAATCTGTATTGATTAAGCCTGTAGAATAGCAACAATCACCCACACGGTCAAAAGATAACCGTCGCCGATCCGGTCATGCTCATGTATACTTTCCTTTTCCATTGTGAGTTCCAACTTCTGACGGAAACTTACTGAAAGAATAGAATTGAATAGAAAGATATTGGATATTGGAAGACCATAGTTACGAAAGGACACCGTTGCTACTACACAATTTCCAACAGTGTTTTTGAATCAGCCGACGAAATTGAATGAATACATTGAATTTATTTGACTTGAATTATTAATTATATTGAACAAATGATTGAATTTGAATCCTACAGAATTGCAGACATGTAGCTACGGTGACCTGTGATGGTGATGGTGCTCATGATGACGACTCAATTGACTCATCTGATTGATTGTTCACTGATGATGATGATGGATGGTGATAGGGCAGTGACATGGACTGATGACTTATTATTTGCAATTGAGTTCGAATACTCCGAATTGATACATTGCAGTGGCTCTACCTGAAGAGACAAGTTCAATGGCAACTGGTGCATCTTGAGTTTTCAGTTTTCAGGGTGCATCAACCGTTGGGTGACCCAAGCAATGACCACCCATCACGATTCCAGTTCCAGTTTCTCATTGTAGCAAATTTTGAAGTATGCTGAACTTTGACGATTGACATTTAGAAATTTGAAATAGTGTTCATGAATCATGAATTTTCAAAACAAATAGGCATGGCAAAACATTCACTAGATTCACTAGATAATTCTAATTATAATTCTACATTCAACTTCAAGACGACTTCAACGTCAGTCAACATTCATTAGTCATCGCTTCCATCGACTACCATGGCTCCGAGAAGATCTTCCGCAGCAAAGACATCAGCAAAGGCTGCCCCTAAGCCTAAGCCACATGCAAAGAGTGTTATTGTTAAGCCGTCCAAGACTTGTGCGAAGAGCAAAGCAAAACCGTCAGCTGCAGAGATAGCATCTCAAAAGGAGGCAGAAGAAGACAGCAAGAATGGAAAGAAGTTCTGGGCTGGCTACAAGAAGCTATGCGATGAAAACAAACGTACCTATGAGGAACCCAGAAATAAGGAATACATGGAACAATTGAAGAAGGCCTGGTCATCATTTCCCCTTCGTAGGTGACATTTTGAATTTGAAAAACAATTAGATTCGATTCTAGATTCTGGATTGTAGATTCATATTCGACAAGATGATTCATATTCGACTAGATTAATTAAGAAATTAAGACTCATGACTCAAGACTGACTAAGACAAAGAATTCATGAGGACTTTCGGTCGCTTTGGGCTACATAGAATACGATTTGAATAGATAATCTGACTGAAAATATCAATTTCATGTAACCTGGTGTATAGAGTATGTAATAAGTAGAGTAGAGTGATGTTTTTTTTATTTTATATTTTTAACTTTTAACTTTACATATATTTTTGTAATTATAGTATGTAAATAGTCAATAGTGAATATAGTAAAGTAACAGAGTACTATTTTTTTTGTAAACAGGTTCTAAATTCTAAACTAAACTATATTGTGTTTTCGGAGAAGGCTCTTCAATCATTCTATAATTTCCTCAGTTAGTCATAAGATTGCCACCCTTGAGGCCAATGATGAGAAGTTTGGCAGAGTAGAGAAGAAGTCCGAGGAACCTTCCAATAGATCAAACTCCGATCCTGCTACATCATCTTCACCTGCTTCAGGGCATGATCAGACTGTTCATGCAGTAGTTGAAATTGAGAACAAAGTATCCGAGGTATCAAAGCCATGTGATTCTTTGGAGGATGCATTGGGCAAAGAAGTGGAGGCATTCCTGGACTCACACCCAGAGGAAAATGAAGTGCCAGATGTTTCAATGGAAGATGTGGAAGCGGCTGCGGAAAGTGGTCCCAAGACAGAAGCATCGACTGACGGCCCTGCTGCTAGCAAAGTCCAGGCATCTGTTGGACCCACACAACCAGCCGATGTTGGCACCTTCGACGCTGTGCCTTTTGGACCTGTCCCAGATTCAGAGTTTTTCAAGATTCCAAGATCAAAATTGGAAGCAATGACTGAAAAAGAGCTCTTTGGGGTTTGCGACTACATCAAACGTCATGAGTTCTTCCAACGCTTTCTGGAACAGATGAAATCTGAGCTTGGGGAGGATGACTTTCAGCTTTGGTCGTTTGGAGATAATGGTGGTGACCCTCTTGAAGATGCCAATGATTTCCTCATGTGGGCAAGAAAACTCGAGGGCATTGAAATGGAGAACGACAATCACGCCAGTCAGAAGGGTTCCGATGGTTCCTCTGACCATCCTAAGGGTGACAGCGACTTTGATGACATGGATATGGAACATGAACTTGGAGACTTTGAGTACCCGAAGCCACCAAGTGCAGAGTACCCGGACATCAACAACGTGCTTCGATCTTCAGCGAAGGCTTTCTGATTTTTGGTTCAGTTTTTGAATTTTCAAATTGTCATCCGTTTGCATTCCACAGTTGAACGGTTGAACGGTGAAAGAATTTAGAATTTAGAATCAATCTGAATCCGAATTGGAATCCATCTATCATCAGATTACCTAATGTAAAATCAATGTTCTTGAATAACGAATATTGTAGAATGTAGACTGTCGAATGCAGATTGATTAGATTAGATTATTTATTTGATTTGTAACTTTAATAGCAACAGACTCTAGACTCTAGACTGACTAATGATTATGAAATTAAAATTTAAAATTAAGATTAAGATTATAGTAGAGTAGATGCGCATTCTATTCTAACTTACTAACTATTACNATTCAACTTCAACTATTCTATATTGGTTTTGATTTCAGTTACCATGTTATTAGTTATTAGATTCAGTTTTTGCACTTATTCGGTCTTTACCCAAAGGTGACTTACATGTTCAATTGAATCGAATAGCAATCTTGAATCTGAAATCATAAATCTATTCCTTATGCAACGCTTTCTGTGACACATATTTTGGTGCATTGCTGGTGGGATTTGTGGATGACTTTTGTTGATGGTACTGATGAAGAATATAGTGTTCTTCTCGTGGAATTCTCATATGCCCTCAGTTGCAAGTCAAATCAGTTGATGACTCAACAACTAATTTTGAATCAATCATTGATGACTCAACTATTGTACCAGCGAGTTACTGATTTCTTTCCGTGTGCATACATAATATCCAGTCGGGGCATACCACCTTTTTTGTGTTTTAGTTTTAGATTCTAGATGGATTACTCAAACAAATCACCTTTCACCTTGAGCGCACTTTTCACTCTTTGTGTTTGCAGATCATGCTGAGCCGGCTTCTATCTTCCAAGCTCTTGGACACAAAGGATGCCATCAGGTCTCTCCCACGGGACTTTCCTGTGGGAGACTACTTTTCTGGAGCAGGGACGTTCACAAAGGTGACCGAGGCGATCGAACATGCCATGCGCATCCTTTGTCCATCGGAAGCAAAGGATTTCAAGGCCTGTTGCATTTTTTTTGACGTTGCAGGTTAAGTATTCAGTGATTCAAGTGATTCATTCAATAAAATATTCTAGATTCTAGATTGTGGACACTATACTCTAGACTCTGTATGACCTTTAGCATCCCTGAGTTGTGAATGTTCAATGATGTGTTACTTCCAGCTTGTAGCTGCATTCATCATTGACAGTTCCAAAACTTAGACTGAGGCTAGACTTAACGTTTGAGAAAAAACAAATGTATGAGTTCTGGTCTCATCGGTGGTTGGTTGGTTGTGGCATTTGTTGTGGCCAAGATATCATAGCTACCTATAGCTGCATGCACTTGGAGCGGCGTTAAATCGATCAATGAATGCTAAGTACGAAGTACTAGTATTAGTCTTCAGTGCCGTATTAGTCAAATTAGTAGTATGAATTATGAAATATGAATACATTTTTGTCACCAGGCTTGTTTGTAGGATATCAACCCATTTTTGACAGGTTTGCATTCTTTGGGGAACTTGACTAAACCTCTTGCAGGTGCGTCACGAGTTCATGGCGGAATGGATTCCTTTCAAGCAGAAGTTCCTGATGGCTTCGCTATCTCACCTCAACGACTGTTGCATCTTCAATGATGCCACAAAGATTATGCAAGAGGAATGCCGTGAGTGTGTGAAACATGGTGGGTGCTGTGACACTTGGACAAGAATGGAAGCATAAAAAATACTTATTGTTATTATTATTATATTACTTTTTACTTATTACTTATTACTTATTACTATTACATATACAGATACACGAAAGAATCCTATAGACTCTAGACTCTAGACGTAAGACATTGCCATGCAGTGCACACATGTTTGGATAGCCCGTAGCAGCAAGTTGCAAGTTTCAAGCCTTCTAGGAGAACGTTTAGTTTCTTGAATTACTGACCTTTGAATGAATGCATGATAAATGATAATGACTGACAATGAACCCGGAAAAATGAACAATATATGAATGATTTGATTATTTGATACTTTTTGAATTTTTGAATATCAAGGATTNAAGGATTGTCTAGATTGTCGGTAGTTGTTTACTGAAATCGTTTGCCATTGCCAGCATTAATCAGAGTTTTTTGATGTTGACACTTGGCACCATTTTCATTCTTGATCATATTGATTCTTATTGATTCTTATCTAGAATCTAGAACATGTGTTTGTTTACAGTTTACAGTTTACTGAGTGTGCACTACGAAATCACATTGTTTATTGAATGCTTGTTTATTGATTATTGATATTTGGAATGCTTTGGGGTCAGAAGGCCTGGGCCTATTCAAAGATTTGTTGTGTTTCCTTTTGTACTTTTGTATCATGATTCATCATTCAGTTGAGTTTCTACCTCTAGATTTCTTGCTCTCTGTATTGCTTAGGATTTGGCGGATGAAATCCGAATCTTTGCTGGCGGATTTTCCTGTCGCTCATTTTCGAAGCTTCACCCGGACCACCATAGCCTCATGAAGGCTATGGCAGAAGACAATCAGGAGCCTAAGTAAGTTATAACGGTATGATGATGTATGATGATGAATATTATATTGGAGTCTGCTTAAATTGAGTTGTCTCATTTTCGGTGGACTGGTGCTACCCATGACCGTCTGAAAACTTGGGTAAGATGAGACCGTAAATTTTGCCATTCCTGCGGACTGGTTTCGACATTGTGTTTTTTGAATACTGGCTTCTGATAGTTGAACTTCCTGGCTGGAGTTTATCTCTAGAATCGAGAATCTAGAATCTCTTGTCAAAGTGCAAACCACATTCAAATGAATTGTTACCAAAGACTCATATACTGTTATAGATTGGTTTGATGATATGTGGCTTGACTGTCAAGTCACGTTCATCATTAGTTTTTTCAGTTTAAGTTTAGTTTCTTAGTTTACCATCGATGAAATATCATCATCATTCATCACCATCATTATTAATTATCCATCATCATCGTCAAATCATCATCATCATCATCATCATCATCATCATCATCATCAAATCATCATTATTTCATCATCATGAATCATGATCAGAATCATAATCATCACTGCACCATCATCATCATCATCATCATCACATCATCATCATCATCATCATCATCATCATCATGAATCATCACCATCATCATCATCCATCATCATCATTGATAACTTATCTAATCATCAGAATCATAATCATCGAATCATCATCATCATCATCATCATCATCATCGTCATCGTCATCATCATCATCATCATCATCACCATCACCATCATTCATCATCAATCATCATCAATCATCAATCATCAATCATCAATCATCATCATCATCATCATCATCATCATCATCATTATCATTTATCATCATCATCATCATCATCATCATCATTTCCTCGGTCTTTCCAAAGTTTTTCCGATACTTCCTTTATTTCGGTCAGTGAACCATTCTTGGATGGCGCTGGTAGGAGGCAAGTTCCGTTGTGACCTTTAAGTCATGTGTCCACGCGATTGACTTTTGGCACCCCGACGCCTTTATCCTTGAGAACGTCGATATGTCAGAGGACTCTGAAAGTGAATCCGGTAATCTTGATATCATCTTGAAAACACTCCAAAGCAAGAACTATACCGTAAAATGTTTCAAAGTGATAAGCACCGACTATGGCCTACCCACCCGAAGGGTGCGTTTGTATCTTGGTGGATTTAGCAATCGCAAACAACCCAACGCATCATTTGCACTCGTCGAACAGCTTTTGTGCCTTTGCAAGCTGAAACATCAGCCACCTGACTCTTGGATTAGTTGTAGTGACGAACCAACTGAGTTGCAGAGTTTTGGTTCATGATCGTTGGCATCAAAAGTGTGAGTAACAGTACTAGAAAAATACCAATGCACAATACTTTACCAATTCTGAACTGAACTCCTAGTGGCTTCACGCTACAAGAAACTGATCAAAAATGGTTTCAGCACCACTGCGGGTTGCATGATTCCATTCAACTTGTGTTGCGAATTGACTTGGTGTTTCGCACACTGGATTTGTTTTTCAGAGTTCCGCTTTTCAAGCAACTCAGTCGCCCCGGATGTCAGAACCGTAGGATAGGATAGGACATGTACGGACTTGGTGATAGACGAAATGATTGGTTTCGACTTCGATTAGATTCGATTAGGTCACACTTAGTTGTGGTCCAGGTGCATATTGTTTAGATGCGATTGGATGGATTTACATTTTTGATTTGATTTGATTGAAATTTATGATAATTGATTTGATTTTTGAATTTTTGATATAATATTTTCGTACCTGTAAATTGTATATTCTACTCTACAGCTCTACATTATATATAGTTACAGTTATAGTTAGTTTTATAAGTTATAAGTTTAGTTACGTTTAGTTTAGTTGTCTTATACCAGTTGTTTACCATTGACTCGACATACATACATACAGACGGACAACCAGTAACTGAACTAAAACTAAACTAAATTTAACAAATAAACAACAAAACAAAACTAAACATCATTATTCCACTGCTCAAGCCCAATTCTGATTTTACAGGGCTGTTCATCGATTCTATCCACAAGCTGATTCTCTCAGGAAGACTTCATGCTGCCGATGAACCATGTTGCAGTAGAGGCAGAGCTCGATCGAAGAGAAGCTTCCAGAGCCAAAGAAGATGCTAAATCGGCAGGGGATGATCAGAGCGGAAGCAAACGGAAGGGGGGGAAACATAAGACTGGGGGCAAGGTCAAGGGGGAAGATGCAGTGGGGGACGATGACGGTGAGAAGGATGTTCCAGGAGATAAAGACCCAGCCAAATGGCAGATGTCTCACATGACACTTGCAGAATCCAGTTTCCTGGCAACCAGTTGTTTGGGTTTTGGATCCCATGACTTCCTTTTTTGATGGTGTATCGCGTTTTAACAGAGATGAACTACTATCAGATATTGTATAATTGTATAAACAAAAAGCAGAAACTACTTTGACAGCGATTTGTTTACCTATTTGACTCAGGTTCACAAAACAAAACTGTTTTTTGTTGTGGTGTTGCACCATCACTCATGCTCTTTGATCAGAACCAAAGTTCAATTCAATCACTAGTCACTAATCACTAGTATGTATGAATATGATTGAAATGTCATTGACAGTCAAATCAACTCGCCCACTACAAATACATCATCATTGATCGAATCGTCAGCAAGACCCTGAGAATTTTAGGAATCTAGAAGAACTTTAGACACTTGTTGGGGGACTTTGTTTGCAAGTTGTATCCAACACAAGTCAACCCCTCACTACAATTCACCCATGAAGGCAATTATTTTTTGAGTGCATTTTGGGCTTGGCCTGTTTGGCTTCTGCAGGGGGCATCGCTTGGCCATTGACAATTCCAGCTTCCCTCAAAGATACCACCTGGTACAACACCCTCAGCAAGCGCGAAAAAGAAGTGCCTTGTCTTGACTGAATCTCCAAGTCAAACCGCCAAGTATTCAGTGTTAATTAGAGAGTGAGGTGATGATGGTGAAACATAGAGAACTAGTACCAGTATACCCTACTGAATGCATGTAGTAAGACTGACAGTTACAAGTGGTGAGTTACAAGCGTTTCAGAAAAAAAACAAACATAATGATTGGACTTGGACTGAGATATGATCACCACACTGATAGTATGATTACTGTGATTGATCTGATATCAGTTGAAGTTGATTTGAATTGAACCCTTGAGCCAGAAGCCATAATCAGATCTATAGCCATATTATGATATGATGGTATTGGTTTCAGGCTTTCAGGTTTCTTAGATGCAGACAACTAGTAACTAGCGCAAAACACATTCTGAGATTGGAAACCAATAGCTGGGTAGGATGAACCGAAATAAAGTTGTTGAAATTCCTGAATTGATGAAGTTGCTTGACTGAGTTGCTGTACTCCTTCTTCACCTNAACTTTACCTAATTTCCAGTAATTTATTTTTTCACTTGCCCGGTGGTGGGACTTGGAATGTAGGAAAATGACAACATTCTGTATCAAGGTGTTCTCCGTAAGATGTTCTAAATTTTAAATTCTAAATGCCCAAGAAGATTCAGTTTCTCCTGGAAAGGGTATCGTCATCTAGACATTTCCAGAAATTGAATCTGACAGTGCGTCATGTCACCGATGTTACATGTTGTACTCAGACTCGGAAGGAAATTGTATGTCATATTAAATTCTCAAAGTGACAGCGACGGTGGCCGAGGAACTCCCGACCATTCTACCGTCTACGAAAATGATGGATTTGTGTAGACAACGTCTATTTCTCGGATTCCGGTCTGCACTCAAATATCGTTTGATCAAATCATACAAATCTCAAATCACAATCACATTACATTTATGATCACTGATTCTTTTGGCGTTGAGGAATCCCTATTCACATGAACGTGGTTACATCATAGTGTGTCCGCATGTTTGCTGACATGATGAATTCAAAATCTGGTTTTGATTCGATGATGACGTGAACCTTTTGGTAGAGGGGCGTTCTCCTAACTCGCAACTCGCAACATATTTCTAATATTTCTTGAATCTTGTTGGTAGATGTTCCAACTTGTTTTCAATTTGAAGTTGTTTGGATTACTGAATCCCATGTGTCAGTCCTGACTCGTGACTCCTGACTCCTGACTGACATGATCAGAATCATAAATTAAGACTCGACAATGTGACAAGATATACAATTTACAATTTACAATTTACAATATATTAATGTGTTTTTCATTCGATTCAAAATAGAGTGATTTTCATGTTTTCAAAATTTTGTAAGTGTGTACACTACACTATCACTACTCACTACACCGATACTATCAGAATCAAACCAAAATCATGAATCACGAATCATAAACAGCTTTGAATTTTGTTTCTGGTTATCACCATCTTGAATCGCAAGACTTGTGACATGTGATTGTGAGATCCAATTTATTTTAGTTACTTCGTCTTTCAGCTGGTATCATTTCCTTTCAAATTGATTTCAAAGCAAAACAACAAAAAAACTAACCCTAAACTACTATCCGACCCATCACTGTGACTGGTCCCTTACCTGCTGGTTTAAGGCAGAGAACTCATGCACATTCAGGGCCTACAATATGGCAATCATGTATTGTCTCAATTCTCTGAGCCGCAATTAACAGACTTGGCAGGAAACGCGTTGTTTGTCTGAGATATTGGATGATCCGGGGCTAGAATCTAGAATATAGAGTTAATATTCCACTCAATTAAATCCACTGATAGATAACTTAGAGTCTTAAATCTCTTATGTATTTGGAGCAGCACCACCCAGTCTGGAGTATTGATGTCAATTTTAACAAGGAATGACCTGGTAAGCTGGGAAGTTGTGGACATTTGGTTCCCAACATTAACACAAACACTGGCATTTGCGTTTACCAGGTACCAGTTTATCATATTGACTTGTCAAGTCACTCATTCATGACAGAGTGGCTGATACAGATACATGTCAATTTGAATTTGGACCCAAAATGAGACAAACTACTTTTCTGAACTGGAATTTGGAGTGAGGGTTCTTACTAAAGTTGAGAAAATAATTGACAATGAGTTGCTGAGTACGAGTACTATGTGTTATGTGACGTGTCATGTGACATTGTGTTTAGTTTATTTCATGATTCATAAATATCAATCATGAATCATATTATTCAATTTTATTATGTTATAAGAATCATGAATCATTCTATCTATAAATTCTACTCTCTACTGTCTTCTATTCAATATTCATTGCACACATGATGATAATTTGAAAAGATTCAATCCAATATTCTAAAATCATACACTCCACTCCACCATAACTAGGTGATAGTCAGAGACAGTCTTGTTGTCACTGGTGTATTTCGTGCTCTTTCACTGGGGCATTTTGCGAACTTACTGAGATTCAGCTCTACGGTAGCTTTGGCAGTGGTCTTATCGGTGATGGTGGCTTTGCAATATCGCACTGAAAGTGAGAGTGAACAGGAAGAGGAACTTAGCGGTTTGATGAAAGCTTTGAAATATGGACACTGAATCTTTACAGTGGCTGTTGGGACGTTACCTGTGATAGATCCAGGCAGTTTTTTCCTTTCAGCGAATTCAGTCCAGAGATTTCAGAAAGACCCATGGCTGACGTGTCTGTAACACAGACTGTTTTTTCAGTACATGGTGCAGAGTTTGGTTGACTAACCACACGGTTGACTAACCACACGCTTGACGTCCGGAGACCGGAAAAGAAAGAAGATCAGAGGCAGATACCGACTCGGGAAGGATGGTTATACTTGATCAACGGATCATCATATCTACGATGTTCCATGTTAGTTGAAAAGATGGCGCAAAAAGTCCATATTATTACGCTGTGTGTTTTGTATCATCATTGTTGCCACTACCATTCCACCATGATATATATGTGCTGCACGCCTGCAAGTGTGCAAAATACATATCATCGCACATATGTACCGCACACATGTACCGTAAACATTTGCTATCTTGTACGCCCTGACCGCCCCCTGTACCCGTACAAGTTTGGAAGGAACATGCTCACATGGCTCTTGGATTTAGATAAC
>DF243133.1:0-44112 GCA_000507305.1 Breviolum minutum Mf 1.05b.01 | reverse complement strand
CATGGATCCTGCAATGTGGGCAGTATACTAGTTATACGTGGAGTTCTAAGTTCTATAAATGGCCTTATAAATGGGCGACTGGCCTTATAGCCCCCAATAATTGGAGTTATAACCCTTAACTGGTTTTTCGGGGCCCACCTTGTACGGGAAATTTGCGTCAACTTTCATCGGAATCGTCGCCAGCTGAGGATTGGAATACTGCACATTCATTGCACAAGGCACTTCCAATATTTCAAGTCGTGGAAAATATCTTCTGTGCTACTTGGCCTGTCACAGTGTTTCTGGTTGGTGGCAACTCAAATATTTTTTAATGTTCACCCCGATCCTTGGGGTTTCATGATCCAATTTGGACTTGCGCATATTTTTCAAATGGGTTCGTTCAACCACCAACTACTTGTTTTTTTTCTGTTCTTTTTCAGAATTTTGTAGTAAAAGTTGAAATTTGGTAACTTTTAGACATCTTTTAGAAGATCTGTTTTTGAAAGGTTCAATAATTCAACAGTCATTCAAGAGGTTGGCAAAGACACAGTGCTACTGTAACAAGTCACTTTGAACATGTTTTAATTTGGCAAAAAAACACATTAGAAAAAGTCACAAAAAACAACTTCCATTTTTTGCTCACACCTCGTATATTTTTTTAAAGTTTCCAAGCATTGCCAGGGGGCTGAGGTTCGGAACTGTGTTTTCAACGACGCCCTGCTTGGAGGATCATGCCAGGACTTGTAAGTGGTTAGGATCACCCCCATGTACAAGCCAAACGACCATTTGGAAGGGGTCACACAACCCGATCCTTAAGGGGACGAAAACCCATCACCATGGGCCAATTAACCACCTACATCCGCTGAGATGATCCTCCAAGTGCTGAGGTTTTCTTTACAACGGAACTGGTGATTCGTTTTTGTGGCTTTCAACGCAAGAGACGCTTGGTGATTGGACCATGACCGGCCATGAAGCTACTGTTGATGGTTCAGAAATCCCAAACAGCCACCTGATAACCTTTACCCAGGTGATTCAATGTGACCCTAGTTGGAGGTCACTTAACCATCTGAAAGGGTCACGTGAACTCACCATCCCAAAAAGGTCACAAACTCGCAGAATTGCCAGCTGCCATATCAACCGATTTGTCACGGGGTTTTCTGTACCATCAACCCGTGGGTTGGGGGAGCTTTTGAGCCACCGATTTTCGGTCAACTTTTCAGGGGAATTGAAGAGGCATGTAACGTTGGAGCTGTTTTTGTGCGGGTTTTCCATCCCGGAGTAGTAACCTCGAAAATGGAATCAACGAAAGATGACTGTAGATCTGTTACAAATATAGGACTCTAGGGAACTAACATATCCCACCATCTTCAAAAGTGATTTTTGATGGGATATGTCGGATATGTTAGTTCCCTGGAGGGTAATAACCTGATAATTCTTTGTGCTCTTTTTGGGATGGTTAAGTGACCCTTTTCAAAGGTTGTTGGTGACCTCTAACTTAACTAACGTTTTGTTTTTCCTTCTTGTTTGTGTTTTATAACATGTTGGACCCAACATTGACTCCCCATGGAAGATGCCAACTGCTTTCCTCATGCTGTTTATGTGACCAGGTAACTGCTGGACAGACACGTGGTTTATTTTTGACTTGGTTGCTTGACAGGATTCGGGATGGACCAGGCTAAAAAAGTGGTTCTCACTGAGACATTCAAAAGAAACTTGTACCCTCCCTAAAACTAACATAGCCTGTCAAAATGGGTCATCCCAAAAGGACAATATTGCATTTCAACCATTGATTTTCAGGGGCTATGTTAGTTTCAGGGAGGGTATATTTTTGCTCAGGGGTTTGAGTTCTTATGGTGATGCTGATGCAGCAGGCATGTTTGAAGAACTTGAAGTCTGATATGGATCCAGGGGTGATTGTCAGTTTGATGATAGGAGCAGAACAAATTTGTGTGATGCAGATTGTTGTCACTATCTTTGTACACGCATAGAATATACAAGTATTGCAGATTTGATGGTACCCATGTATTTTCCTACTGCATGAGATCATTGCAAATCAGCATTATCTAATAAGGTCAATATGTTTCATGCATCTCATCATTTATGGTCCTGCATGTTTTTTACCTCGGGTCCCGGACCTAAAATGTACCTGCACATATTTTGTAGGTGAAGTGAAGCATAGATCAAAGTTACCGGATTCAGATTACTGTTGCAAGATTTTGATTTCTCAAACTCAACCACTTTGTCCCTTTTGAAAGATATTCTATATAGGTGAGCATATGTAAAAGCAAGTGTTCAATTGGGCCATCTCTTGTGAATTTGCAAGAGCTTTGGGAGTAAGCCGCAGAGATGTTCATGCACTTGGGAATCAAATTCAATAGATGTGGCTACCTCATGACCTACCAAACCAACTGAGAGACTAACCAACCAGGCTTTGCTAAGTAGCAATCTGAATTCATGTTGTTTTTTTTCAGCATTTAAAAAACAAAACGCTTTTTGTTTAACCATCATTTCCAGGAAAAAAAATCACCTCAACACGCTTTTTGTTCCTGTAAAAGAAAGACTTGAAATCCGACATTTTTTCCCCAAAGTTTAAAAAAACACCGGAAAACAAAAATAATCCAATCCGAGAGACATGCTCCCTTCTTGTTGTTGTTTGCCGAGGTCCTGGCCATGTTGATGATCATTGAGGTTTGGATCATGCCTATCATCTTCATTTTTGCACCCGAAGTGAGTCACTGGGATGCCCGAGTCGGGTGGATGTTTTTTTTTGTTTTTTTCGGAAAACGCCGGGAGAGTTGGATCGTCCCCTAAGGATCGGGTTGTTTCCGACCCCTTCCAGTCATGGCTTTTTATGGCTTATAAATGGGGGGTGATCCTATGTACTTACTAACTGGGATGAGCATCCAAGTAGGATCAATGGTTAGGATCAGTGAGTTAGTTAGTTCACCTATTTATACATGGAGCATATTAAGGTTATAACCCACTTGCTGACCATGTACTGACTTCCTGGGACATCCAAGTAGGCCTGGGTGAAAAGGATTTGAAATGATACAATCTCGAAATAAAAGGATTGTAGTCTATACATAGCATGCTATTTATTACGAAAAGGCGGTAACAACAGCAGTATATACCAGTACTTTAGAGAGATGCCACCCCAAAGATTCCGAGAAATGATTGAATTATTGCAAGTGTATGCAAGTGTATTTACCGGCATTTTGGGGTAGGTTTCGAGTTCAATATACTGTAAGCAAATGCGACATGCATGTCGAGTGTTTGCATACCCTCTCAGATGCCAACGATTTAAAATGACATGGCAATCCACTAGGGCTAAGGAAATCTAGCGAAAAAAACATGGGAAATCTATTTGATAGATAGAATCTTACCGTTTGTACTGACTCAGCCAATGGCTAATCTGAATAAACTTTTGCGGATTACACAGTTTATGGGAAACATAATGTTGAAGCGGCTTTATTTCATGGTCGGAAACGGCTGCGTAAGTATAGTGACATTATCGACTTGGTGAAAAAACATGTTGTGTCAAATCAATCCCAACGTCAAAATCTAAAAACATGGTACGGTAACAAGGGCTGTTTTGATTTGCAAGGAAAAGTTCACTTCCAAACCCCTGAATCTTAAAAATAATTCTATGGGGTGTGGTGTATCATATTAAGATCTTTGCTGATTTTGCTGTTTGCCATTGATGCAAATCAAACAACCAATACACTAAATTGAGATAAGGTGCTGAACTTGAACAAGCAGTACATACAAAGTCTGTGTAGGTTCTTGTCTTTCGAGATGTAAACCAATTAAGGCATGGCAAAGATCCAAATTCAAACATCTAATCCCTGAATATGATTTATTATGTTTAGGTATCCCATAGTACCATGATCTAGTGAAAACTCATGTGTGGTCTACCTGCCAGGGTATGGTTGTTCACTTATCATTAAAATGGATAGTATCCAGTATCCAACATAAACAACATCATATAACTAGACTCATGATGACGAGCATGTTTTCAACGGTTCTTTTACCCCTGCAACTGAATCCCCGGGTTTGGTCTAAGGCGATTGGTTTCAGCAATTTACGCTCTTGCGAACGTGCGGTTGTCCCAGACGCATGGATTGGATAGACCTTGGATGTGTTGTTCGTTTGGGTGATATTTTATCCCATAGCATCCATGTATGGTATATTTACCTACATTTACCATAAAAACCAACCAAATGTAGGTAAATATAGCATACATGGATCCTATGGGTATTGGATTGTACCAATGGTAAATCACTATTCTGGTCAAATTAGCTCGCGACCTCACACGACCGGGCCATTTCCCCCAAAAGGTAGCTGAGATTGGAAGGGAAATCCCCTTATTTCAGAGTGGGAAGGTTGGTGAAATATTATAATTTGGCCAGACTATTACACCCCCTGGCAAAATGAACATTTGGAACCTAAAAATCACTGAATTCAAAAGGAAAATCATCTTCCATCCACCTCTATTTTGGTTGGAGGGCCCACCTTCACCTAAGAATCACCCAATTAAAAAGGAAAATCATCTTCCATCCACCTATTTTTGGGTTCAAAATGTTAATTTTCCTAGGGTGTACACTCCCTGAACCTAACATAGCCCGTGAAAATAGGCCATCCCAAAAGGAAACTAGTATTCCAACCATTCATTCTCAGGTACTATGTTAGTTTCAGGGAGGGTACTTGGAACAAGTCCTATTGGCACCTTCATGATTTGTGGTTTTAACGCCAGGTTGCGCTTGGCGCGTTTGGCACGCCTGACCTCCTTGTTACGGGCCTTTCCTGAAGCCATGATGCTGTTGAAAGGCGGGGTGTGGGACTAGTGATTGGTGACTGGGTCAACCGAAGGGTACCCTCCCCCTTCAGAAACAAGGGGTTTAATAACTAGGTGAAATGAATCATCTTCCAACTGTTGATTTTCAGAAAATCTAGGCGGTCGTTTCAAAAGAGTTTTTTATGTTCACCCCTGTCTCGGGAAATGATCAACTTTGACTATCATACTTTTTCAAATGGGTTGGTTCAACCACCAATTAGATAACCATATGGTTCATCAGCCCTTAAATACGGTCTTATTTCTGGGGTTCGGGTCGTTTTTGTTTTTTTTTGCGAAATATCATGGCAATTGTTTGGTCCGTTGACTCCGTTGACACGAAACATGTGAAGAGTCCATGATGAAAACCGTGTTGTGGAAAGCAACAGATTGACTGTATGAACACGGTGAAACATCTCTCCAAAAAGGTGTTTGTCAACAACATACTTGGATGTCCCAGGAAGTCAGTAAATGGTTAGTATATAACTGGGTTATAACCCCCATATACTCCATGTATCAGTAGGTTATAACCCATGTACTAACCATTTACTAACTTTCTGGGACATCTTAGTAGTCAAAAGACCCCCAACTTTTGTGTGTATATCGGTATACTTACTGGTTGTTCACGATGGCTGTGTTGGAAATGGCCGAGATATTCTTTGAAGCAATGCTTAAAAAATGACCAACCAATTCTCCCCAACACCTCTCTGAGAAATATGGGCTTCACAAGGCTTTATTCAATAAGCATACATATATCATAATGGCATGTCAACCAACCCCCCCCCCCAACGTACCTTTCCCCCAGAAATAGCCGGCCGTCCATGATCAGGGCTTACGAAAACCCATTGGTTTCTCTTGATAAGCCCGGCTTAATTAAATCCTTATTTCGTTTCTGGGTGTACGTGGCCGGGTGTGTACTTTGACCAGGTATCTATGCGGCGGTGCGTGGCGTCATCACCACCTTGGTCTTGTTTTTTGGAGCTCAACCCGAAGAGAGCAAATTAACCCGCCAAAATCGGCATAGCATCTATCGGACTAGTATATTTATTTACAGTTACCATAAAAATCAACCAAATCTGGGTAAATATGCGGTACCGGTGGGTGTTTTTCTATGATTAAAAATTCACATAACGTGGTTCCAGCAATCTAACATAACTGGAAGATGCAACTTTTGCCCATGTTTCCTATACGTTCCTATTGGAGAAGGGGGACTTTCAGCCAGTCATAATGGAGGGGAATTCGGGAATTCAGTTCATTCTGGGAATCATGAGATTGATTTTGGGACATCTGCTTTTTTTCTGTCAATAATTCCAGTTCCAAAGCGCTTGAATTCAAAAAATACATGTTCTTTTGAACAAAGTTTTGAGTACGCCTCTTAAAAAAGCAGGGTGTTTATTTGAATATAGGAGGTATTCAAGGTAATTTCCTTAATACACAGTGAAGGAAATCGCTAGGCTTCGTTTACCTTCCACTTAGTTCAGGAGTGTTTGTTTGCAGATGGATTGTTAGCGCCAATATCTTTTGACTCTGTGATCTTGAGGGAAATAATGATACCCAAATTTCGGTGTATGTATTTCTACGGTGTTTTCTTTGATTTCATAGGATGTTTTGTTGGTTAAAAACCAACCAGTTTATTTCCACAGCTTTTCTTTTTTTTTCAGGTCCCGGAAAGTCCAGTTTTTTCAATGCCTATACTAGGAAGAGGTCGGGATGAGCTTTCACCCTCGAACCAAATTTTGGGATGGCTGTGACATCAGTTTTGAGCCATTGTCAGGGGACCATCAAACAAAAAAGGGCTCCAATTTCATAGTACACATGGTATAGACTAGATGTGTACCATGAGAAATGATCCATAAATTCTCTGAACATGACTTGCTAGGCATGATATCCTCCACGTTTAATTCCGATGGCATTTTGAGTGGGTAGAGCTTGACGGTGTAAATTTTCAGACCTATTCGAGTCTGATTCTTGATAAACAGCTGCTGATTAAACAAAGTCTCTATTCCCAGATGCTCAATGTATGGTAGATTTACCTACATTTACCCCCAAAACTACCCAAATGTAGGTAAATACACCATACATTGAGCATCTGGGATTGTGGGGTTTGGTTCTTTTCTCGGTGAATTCCAAAATGAATTAATTTTACTCCTAAATAATTTACTCCTAAACTACCCAGTTGTGCAGGTATTTCTCGGGCCAAGTCCCATTGAGTAGACCTGAGTGGACCCGTGAAAACCAATGATATGATCCCCTAGTCTTTCAAAATCCTCCAGTCATGAGTCATACCTTTTGTCAAGGATCGGTGTTAGGAACCCGGAGCCGAACCTACTCATAAGCTAGGTGGTGGTTTCCAATATGTTTTTATTTTCACCCCTATTTGGGGAAATGATCAAATTTGACTAATATTTTTCAGATGGGTTGAAACCACCAACCAGATGAGATATTTGGAAGTCTATATGGGGTTAGGCAAGCCTATTTTTCTTGCAAGCTTTGTGGCTGGATTTGATGAATTTCCATGGCCTTGCTGGAACTAACTTGGAACTTGGTGATCATACTGCTGATGGCAACCAGAAATCCTGGCGAACTCACCAGTTGAGGGAAAGGTCGTTGAAATCCCATTTTTAACGAGGTTTTAGCACCATCCCAGGTGGTTGTTTGGGATTTGTTGCATCAACAATAATGTACTGGAAAACGGTGCCAGTTATTAGGACAAAGTATTAGGACCTCAGCCGAGGGTCACCCAAAACGATAAGGTTAGTAAGGGAATCCTTACCCAAAATTGCCTGACAATTGAGGTATTGAGGGGTCTATGTCTATTTCATTGCGTGGTGGTGGTGGTTTCAAATATGTTTTATGTTTACACTCTCCGAAACTAACATAGCCCCTGAAAATGGACCATCCCAAAAGGAAATTCATCTTGCAACCATTGACTTTCAGGGGCCATGTTAGTTTCAGGGAGGGTATCTCTATTTGGGGGAAGATTTTCACCCAATTTGACTTGCGCATAATTTCTCAGCTGGGGTTGGTCCAACCAACCACAAAGTACTGGTAGAAATCCACCAAGGCTTGTGGTAATGACCTTCATCTTTGGTCTCATCTTTAAAGCCCAAGCAGGGAGGCCCAAAAAAACAACACCAAGGGGTCTGGTCAAATTATAGCGACCTCACACGACCTCACCCCAAATGGTGGTTTAGTAAGGGAAATCCCCTTAGTTCAGGGAAACCTAGGTTGGTGAAATATTATAATTGGCCAGATAGTGTCGTGGATCTTGCTGTTGTTTTTTTTTGTGCTGGTGCTGGATATCTTGGACAGTGGTGACATTTATGTTTGTTTTTTTGATCAGAAAGAGGAATA
This sequence comes from Breviolum minutum Mf 1.05b.01, assembly GCA_000507305.1. Classification (NCBI taxonomy): domain Eukaryota; class Dinophyceae; order Suessiales; family Symbiodiniaceae; genus Breviolum; species Breviolum minutum. Next base: position 35,948 of record DF243133.1, on the reverse strand, counting down.
ATGAGTTGTTTCTTTGAGGACTGGTTTCAGTTTTAAGGGTCCCTCATTTTCAGAGACAACTGTTTAAATATATCTATAGTAGTATAGCATCTACATGGGTTTTCATTTTTTTTGGATGCCACCAATCTCGAAACTCGGACCTGATTTTGTGTCATTTGGATTCATGGGCTACGTAGAGATCTTCGAAGCATTTTTTGACCGGATTTGTAAGGTGATTTTTTTAACGGATTGGGATCCCATAGGATTCATCACTAGGTCGTGGTTTCAAAGATTTTTTATTTTCACCCCTTTTTGGGGAAATGGTCAAATTCGACTAATATTTTTCAGATGGGTTGAAACCACCAACTAGCATGGGACTCATCATTATTTTTCACCACCATTTGGGATAACATGGTTTGGTTCACTTTTTCCATTCGCATCGTTTATTTAGTCGCAAATCCAAGTTGTGAACACATGGATTCCCTGGTCAACCAACACCCCCCTAAGATACCCCCTACAGAAATGTGGCCGTATGATCAGGGCTTATTAAATATTGGTTTCCCTTAGTAAGGCTGGCTATTAAACCCTTAGACTTGACCAAGAGTTTAGGCAGAAGCTGAGAAGGGAATTTCTTAAGACTACCATAGGATCCAGTTCTCTGGTCAAATTAGCTCGCGACCGAAAACACGACCGGGCCATTTCCCGTAAAGTTCGGTCGGTGGCGGAGGAAGCCCCATGATTTTTCAGGAGCTATGTATGTTAAACTTTGGGAGAGTAAACATGATATCAGATTGCTTGACAACCAGCCATGAAAGGGTGATTCCTTCCAAGAGTTTTTTGGAATATTTTTTGTTGTATCCAGGAATACCAGTTGTTGTTTGACGAAGCTGGGTCTAAATATTAAGAGAATTATTTGCTCCAATGAACCCACGGTTGATTCGATGATTATGTTCACTGATTCTATGAAAAGTTGAGATGTTTCCAACTAAAACACATCCAACAAAAATCATCTTGAAAAGAATCCAATTCAATAAGAACAAAATGAACGGAAAAAACATCCAACCCACTCCAAACGTGTGTCAGGGTTTGTCAAAGTGATCCGCCATTCTGCCAAGGCGATTGAAAATGAGGAATTGGCAGAGCAGTACTTCTCCAGTTTGTCTCATTCCATGTGGTGCCCTGGCATCAGTTTTACTGCCAGTGACTTTTTTTCCAATCGTGAGATTGCTGGGGTTTTTGGTCCAGGATTTGGAATCTTCAACAAATCTTGGGGTTAAAGATATTTGCTTTAGGTAGAAAGCAAAGTGTGAGAACTTCCCATTATATCGTTTATTTACATACATACATATACCAGCACCTTCAAGTCGGGGTGCCAAATGGTTCCGTTACAGGGTGTCAGTTCACCAGGTTTATTTGGCACCCCGACTTTAAGGTGCTGGTACACACACACACATCTATATTTCCAACTCCAGTGAAGTTGGATCTATCCTTGTCCTTGGCCTCTTGTTCTTGTTGTTGGGCCCCTAGCCGATCGTTATAAGTGGAGTTTTTCACGGGGTCCCTACAAGTAGGGTGAAATGACAGCATTTATAGCCTAGCTATTTATTTTCGGCCATGCATACATGGAAATGTAAGCCTTATAAATGGCCTTGTACATGGGCAACTGGGGTATAGTAACCCAAGTTATAGGGGTTTATTACCTTATTTACTTCTAAGCACCGGCTCGGGACCCATGATGCAACTGACCACGAAGATCTCAAGCGAAGATCCTTCACTCTCAAGCGGAAGGATGTGAAGGTATGTATGGATCATGTCATATACACAATTTACGAGGTCTATATAAAAGCATCTAATTCCTTGTAGTAGGTATGTCACTTGTGTTGCTTTGTTGCATGTTTGCAAGAACAAGTGTATGTGTGTATCCTCACAAAACGTATATTAAAAGTTTGTGTCTATGGAGGTTATAGTTTTTTTTGCTCTTCTGGAGATCATGAGCCAGAAAAGCTTGGAACCTAATAGCAACCCTCGGAATATATACCCGCCCTGAAACTAACATTTTCTCATTTTCTCTCTGAAAATCAATGGTTGGGAAGATGAAATTTCCTTTTGGGGCAAAAGGCCTATTTCAGGGGCGAACACTTAGTTTCAGGGGGTATATGTGCAAATATATGTCAGTCATACATAATAATTACTCGCCATATATTGTATTATATTATATTATATTATTGTTTTTAAGAGAACAATGATTATCGACTATTAGATAAGCAGGATTGCTCAACAGCCATGTTTCGGATACAAACAAACATGCCAAGACGACATCGAACGAGCAGACACCAAATCGCGCAATCGAAGAGTGATGAAACCTGTGAATTATCGACTCAAAAGATGATCCACTGGAAATCAAAAAAAGTTTCCCACCCCCAACAAAAAACAAATCCCACCTGGAAAAAAAAACAATCCTACGCAAACAAAACTGTGTCCTACTGGATGAAATTTCAGGTCCGATTGTGTTCAAACCGAAGACGTGCCCAGGTCTTTGTTTATGCATGCTACTCTCTTAGATGGTCCGGCTCAGGTAGGGAAAGCTGGGTTGGGGGTTGCGTGAGTTGCTGGCAAAAGGATCAGTCGAAAATGGTCCAAGAAACGGGGAACGAGGAAAAACTTGAAATACTGTTGATGGAAGAAATCCTGCACCACCTGGGATGGTTAAAACCCTAAAAATAATGGGATAATTATCATCCTTGGTGGTGCAGGATTTTGTCCATCAACAGTATCTTAAGTATAGACCAGGGATGTGTTTTTTTTTTTGGGGGGGGGGACGTATGGGAACCATAAGAATGATAATTACTTGCATATATATTTATATATTTATTTTTATAAATGTGTCTATGTATACATACATATATTACATATTATATTTATGTGTGATACATTTTTTTTGCATATATGATACAATATGTGTATTTTCATGCACATGGTTTACATATACCTATAGCCGTAGTAAACACATACATTCAAGGTTCCAATTACTCAGTATCCAAACTTTGTTGTTTGGACATCGTTTCTTCTGCTATTCGATGAAAGAAATGCTCTCCCGGGAACTAACATATCCCCTACCAAGGTAAATTTGAAGACGATGCTCCTTTTCCAAAGGTGGGATATGTTATTTCCCTGCAGGGTATCTGTTAAATCTCCTCACCAATCTAAAATTGATGATTGTATAAGAGGTTATGAACGTCGTCTCCAAAAAATGCTTCCGTTTTCATGACATGGAAATCCGCCCAAAAAAAACAAACAAAGATGACTTCAAAAGGGGGAATGAAGTTACGTGGTACGGAGATGAGCTTACTTGGAGGATCATCCCAGTTAGTACGTAGTTAGTACGTAGTTAGTAATCCCCATTTATAAGCCAGTTAGGGCGTTGATAAGGGGAACAATCCTACTTAGGGGAATTATTAATCATGGTTATTAACCACTTACTAAATGGGATGATCCTCCAAGTAGGCAGTTTGATACATCTCAGGTATTGATATGGAAGTTTTTCTTTGGATCAACAGGAAATGAAACTGAATGAAAGCTGGATACTATCCTCCTTGGATGTCCCAGGGAGTTAGTAAATGGTTCCGAAGTGGGTAATAACGCCAAGATTAGTTTATAACCCATTTATTAACCATTTACCAACTTCTCGTTACATCCTAGTGGTTGTTGTTTTTCAACGATTGGAAGAAATCGTCGCTTGGATTGGACTGGTTGCAACGTTTGGACATATCTTTCCAACAAACTCAACGAAGCTTGGTTTCAACGCCTTCAACGCCACCCACGGCTCTCCCAACCAGGTTTACTTGGTTTCTTTGATGCACAAATTGGTTGAAAGAGTTGACGGAGAATCCCTGCCTGTCGGGTGGATTTTTTCCTCCGTGTTTTAACTATTTTTAACTCACAGCAATTTTGGTGCTGAAAAATGGTTGGGTTTGGGAAGACTATAGTTACTTATATACCAGTTTCCTTTTGGGAGTTTCCCGATTTTCTGGTGCTACAGTAGAAAAAAAGGGATTGTCGTGACAAAGATGTGGGTGAAGCCAAACTCAAGAGATTGTCGTGACAACTACTTTCTTTGACCAGGATTCATGCGGGCACAGGGCGCAAATACAGGAACATGTTGACGCGTCAAGTGTTTATGCATCGCGTCACGTGTTTGGAGGTTTTTTGGTATAGGAGTTTCCTCTCTTCCGAGAAGAAAAACCTTGGAAAACCAACGCAACTCAAACAGTAAAATCTTCACTTCTGAATTGCACTGACACATGTCATGTTTTTTTGTTTGAAATTTCAAGGTCGTTCTTTTCCGGCTTCTTCCAGCTTGCAATTCTAGTCTCCAAAACCACTCGGGGTGTTCACAAGTTGAGCTTCTAAACACATACAGTTTGCCTTGTTTTTGTTGGTTAAAAATGCACGTGTTCTTCCGAAAGTGACACTAATTTTAATGGCAACCTGGCCCGCCTAGTTCCAAGCCACGGGTGACTTCCCCCCGAAAAGTCGGTTGACTCGAGGTTATCGAAGTGGGCCTTGGGAAAGTGATGGTGCCGCCTGGGCATTTTTGTTTGTTGGTGCGGTTGATGGAAGAAATCCGGCTAACCAGTTGATATGGATTGATATGGTAAATATCCCATTATTCACGGGGTTTCATACATTTGAAGTGGCGCATCATTTCTTTCATCAACAGTAGACACTGCGTAGTTTGAACTGTAAGCTGTAACCCTGAAAGGTTCAAAATCGAAGTGCTTTCTGGAATATAGTTCTCTAAAATGTATTGGTGATAATTTAATCACATTTCTCTATGAATGTGTTGTTTTGTACTTTTCTTTTTGGTGCGTTGCGGGATATCTACTGTGAAGCAGATGAACTTGAAATCATTGACGTGTTGAGATGAAGTTCATGGCTTGTTCAGTGGGCTTTTTGTGGTCTTCAAAGAGGATGCGTATAGCGCTTCTGCACTGGAAACTCTCTAAACAAATTCGTTACACTGAAATAACATAGGTGGTGGTTTCAAGATTTTCAAGTATGTTTTTATTTTCATCTCGAATATTGGGGAAATGATCCAATTTGACTCATAGATTTTTCAAATGGGTTGGTTCAACCACCAACCAATAAACAGCTCATTTTCTTTTGTTTGGCGCCGACTGCCGCTGCGGAGCCAATTTTTCATTTTTTTGAAAGGACAAAATGGTCACAGAAATGTTCAATGTTGCCAATCTCATCACTGAATCGGTTGAACATACCCTCCAGGGAACTAACATATCACACCTTGGGAAAAGGAACATCATCTTCAAAAGTGTTTTTTTGGGGGATATGTTAGTTCTGGGGAGGGTATCCATTATTCGGTGAAACGTTTTGGTTGGAAGCTAACCTGACAATCTGAACTTGAATATGTTTTTATTGTTGTTGTGATGTTTTACGGATTGTACCATGGGATTCATCACCATGAAACTTCGTTTTTGTGAGTGAGGGATATTACTCCCCCAAGGTTTGAGTCTGAAACAAGATCGCGACCCCCTCAAAAAACAAAGGAACATGATATGATTTCCTTCTCTTCTTCAACCCTTAGTTTGAACATTAGATATCAGATAGAACGTTTGTGCGCAGTTTGGTTGACTCAAAATCATTTGTGAATGTTCCAAGTGACTTCTTCAGCCGTTCCAGAAAAAAGGCGGGTCTCTTTGTGCTCTTCATTTTCATTAGCGCTTTCACAGTGCCTGGGGACGGATTTGTTTTCTGCGAGGGATTGGGGGTAAAAACCTCAACCAACAAATGATGAGAGGCCCTGAACTTGTTGGATTTTTACACAAGCAAAACAACAATATCCCAGACACTCAATGTATAGTAAATTTAATGTAAATTTATATACTTGCATTTGGCTAATTTTACGTTACCTGTAGGTAAATATGCCATACATTGAGTGTCTGGGTATTTGTTCAATTTACCATGTAAAAATTACTTTACTTCGACTGGTCCCCACCATGACAGGTTCGAAACAGCCATGTTAACATCACCCTCGTTGTGTATCCGTCAGGTGAGGGTTGTTAGATTTTATATCAGCCTCATCTGCTCCTCCTCGCTTCCTCCTCCTCTTCCTCCGCTCCTCGTCGCCTCCTCTACTCCGACCATCTGCGCCGGGTTTATCTGCAAATTGTTCAATGGCACTTTGCAGTGTCAAGCTCACACCCCGTATTTCCCAGTGTCCATGCAAGGAACCACGTCCGGAGGCTTCCAGTTCACCTCTGGCAGCTTCTATTCTGGCATTCGTTCTGGCATATCTCCTGACATTATTTCTGATGTTCTTTCGAACATTCCTGCTGACACTCTATCTTACATCTTCTGACATTTCTTTCTGACATTTTTCTGACACATCTTCTGACTAGTTTTCTGACATTCTTTCTGACATATCTTTTGGACTTCGCAAACTGCCAAGTACCGAAAACCTACCCCAAAGGAACTGCAAAGACGAAAAGATGCTATGTATGTTATCCAAAGAGCTGGGCTTCTCCCTGTCAACAGAAAAGTCAAGCACGAAACTATTCGAAGTGTTGCTCAAACCAAGGCTACGTGCGGTTGGATATCCAGGAAACCTAACAAAAAAGAAGTTTCTAGGATTGATTTTACTAAGATCTGGAGCGCTTGTTGGGAACCTTATAGATTATAGAGGTGGAACTCACCACAAAAGACTTTTGTTAGGTATCGGTCTTGACGGACAGGTTGGAATCAGACAGGTTTGTAGGTCCACCACTGCCCACATTAGGAATCCTGTGTTTCTTGATCGAAAATCCGATAAACATGCATGGTCATGGCTTCAAGAAAACAGTTGGATCTCAATAGGACCTTTAGCTTGGAGACATCCTTCGTTGAAAGCACGTCTCGAGCCAAACAAGGGTTGGGAAAAAGTTGACAGAAAGATAGCTGCGCATGCTCTTAGGGAAAGTTGGCGTTGGGTTGAGTGGTCTCGGTTAACCAATCAAACGAAACGCCACCAAAACGTTGAATATCAAAATGAAATATTTGATGCTGAACGTTTGAAGTCACTGAGAAGTGAGGTTGCTTCTGCTCAGGGACCAAAAAGATGGTTGATGCTGGGGGCCGTTACGTCGCCCTTGGAACATGTGCGAATTTTTGAACGCCATGTGTACAAACCCAGGTTGCAATCACACTAAAGCATCTTGGAATCATGTCATGTGGACATGTCCGTATAGACCTGAGGTGCGTCAAAAAAGCTCATCAGGCCTCCTCAACAGGTATGGATGGCGAGATCACCTGACCACTGAGGATCTAATCAACAGCATGTCGAACAAATGTGGCAAGGTCGTGCAGCGTGCTGCGCGGCGGGCTAGCTGCAGCTTTGCGTCAGTGCCAGCGACCTCCGATTTAGTACGGCGTGCGTGTCGGGCTGAATCTACGTCCTGGCACTATAACGGAGTTCGTCATTCTGACATTCCTTACAACATGCTTTCTGGCATATCTGTCTGATTTCTTTCTAACATTTCTTCTGGCATTCTCTCTGACATGCCTTCTGACACGTTTTCTGACATTCTTTCTGACAAATCTTCTGACGTTCTTTTTGACATATCTTCTGACATTCCTTCCAACATTCTTTCTGGCATATCTTCCTACAGTCTTTCTGGCATCTATTCTGACATTCTTCTGCTGGTTGAGGTGCACTGCTCGCAGATGATCGCGGTTGAGGTCCGGCAGCCAACACTGGCCGCGAGGCTCGCAGTTGAGGTCCGGCAGCGAACACTGGCCGTTGAGGTCCCACAGGGAACACTGGAAGCAGAGGATCGCGGTTGAGGTCCGGCAGGGAACACTGGCAGCAGAGGATCGCTGTTGAAGTCCTGCAGGGAACACAGAAAGCGGGGAATCGCAGAGGAGAAGGAGGAGGAGAAGGAGGAGCAGTGAGGCTCAAAAAATCTAGCTTCTTCACCTGACGGGTGGGGAAAAAAAGAAGGCATGACCTCATCTCATCTTCGACTTGGGAATTTTTCCGATGTATCTTTCCAGGGGATTTTAAAGATGAGCGAGGGATGAACCACTTTTATCAACCTTGCAAATTAAGATAAGATTACCTAGCTCAAGATAGATGGATGATTGGTTTGATTAGATTTTATTCCTACAGAACTTGAAATGAGTAGAGATCCTTGGAAGTCTAAACCATTTTTTTAAAGTTTCCTTTGTTCCAAGAACATTTTTTGTATCGTGTTTTTTAGTATTCAGATTTTGTGTCTATATATTTGCATTTTTTGCAGCAGGCTGCTAGAAAGTGTGAAACTCGGGCAACATACTCCTATAATTATTTAGTTTCTACTTGGACAGCACAGATGTTGATAGACACTCTTATCAGCCGTGTTTTTTCGAGAAAAACTCGGTTTCCAAAGAACCTAACAACGTGTTTTCCTTGAATATCTTGATTCGGGGAGTCTGTACTTTCGACCATTCATGCCCACTGAACAGTCAACCACAACGGCTGGAATGGCTCGAACGGAAAAACACATGTACCAACCATCAATTTTTGGAGTTCCAGCCGTTGGTTTCCGCGTCTTCTTTAAAATTGTTTCGGTTTCTCGTTGCTCAATCATTTCGTGATCAGGTCATGAATATGCTGATTGGAATTCTTTGCGAGGATTGGATCCGCGTGTGTCTGTTGTTGTTGTGGTTGTGGTTGTGGTTCTTGGTTGTTGGTTGTGGTTGTTGTGGTGGTTGTGGTTGTTGTGGTGGTTGTGGTGGTGGTGGTGGTGGTGGTTGTTGTTGTTGTTGTTGTACCCCAAGACTCCTGACCCCTCAATAACCTATTTAGTTTTGTTTGGGGCCTATACACGCCTGCGTCATACAGGTTTATTCACCCTTCCATTGGAGGGCCCAGTGATCCTTAGGGTATTTGTATTTGTACCTGCAACTTAGTTTCCAGGTTCGGGACGATTTGATGGTTGGTCCACCTACCCCCCCAAACCTATCCATCCCAGAAATGAGGCCTTTTTAAGGGATCATATGCCATTGGTTTCCCTTAATGAAGTTTTTATTAAACCCTGACTTCTGAGGGGGAGAACGTTAGGGGAGGTAGGTGGAACAGCCAGAATTGTTATCATGTTGTTGGTTTCCCCTCAACAGAAACCAGCCACCGAAAGACACCCGCAAATTTAAAGTTTGCTAGGTAGGGCGAACGTAGGGGGCATTACTGATGCAAAAACACACTGACATGCTGACAAACACATAGGTTCTAGTTGTTTTCGGTAATTTTTGAATCTTTAGGACTCCAAGATGGATGGTATCCCGACACCATATCCACGTTCAATCATAGAATCTATGCGTTTCATGATGTGTTTTCCATCAGTTCCATGGATGCTTAGCATTAGACGAATGATTTTGGTCAATCTTCTTTTCACTGAAATCATGAGATTTCTCAGACGATTTAAGTTTTATCACATGAAAACATGCAAACACATTTTCCAGAACACCAAAAGAAAACCACAAATGAAATTCAACCATATTAATATTATATATATATCATATGTTATTTTCATATATCACATATCATATATTCAAATATATATATATATTCGATCAAATATACAGGTATGTATCTCTCTCTTCCCTGACCTCCTCGGCCTTTTTGCCACCCGGAAAAATCTCTCATCATTTCTTGCGGGCGAACCAACGGTACCGCCAGGTCATCAACAAAGTCTCTGAGACCGAGAAAGAAGAGGTCAAAGACGACAAAGAAGACCCAAACAAACGAAAAAAAAACAACGGAGCAATGAAAAAGGGTCCCTGGTTGTTTGTTGGAGTCTTTGGGGGATGAAATGCTACCCATATATATATATATATATTTAGGGATTATAACAAACCATGATCCGGATCTAGATGCTCCATGGGACTGGTCTATTTGCCGACATGGATGGCTTAAATTTCATGGTAAATGTATAGATGAATATTTCCAGAAAAAAAAAACATACATGGAGCATATGGGAATGAAAAAAGGACCCAGTTATATCGGGATTATAATGAAGCATTATAAGGATCCCTATGAAACAACCAGGATTCAATGGAAAGGGATCACCTGGGAACAAGCACTATACCTGGGGAAACATTCGTAGATTCAAAAGGAAATGATGGAACCAGGTCTCAGCAAAATCCATGAAAGATGAAAGAATGGAATCATTCATTAGAATCACCCGCATTTGGGTAGCTTAGGGGTGTACGTAGTTAAATTCTTTACATTGAGCAACATTAATCACCCGGAAAAACAAATGAAAGAATCAACACATCATTGTGGGGTTTTAATTGAATCATCACATGGAAGAATCCATCGTGGTAATAGTGACCTGCGATTGGATCCAATGATTTGGGGAATGACCCCCAACCAACTCGGTTGAAAGAGAGGGAGTTCTTCTCCCAGACGCACAATGGGACGATTGTATATTTACCTACATTTGGGTAGTTTAGGTGGGTCCGGTAGATGCAGTATTCGTAATTATACGACACATTGAGTTGGAGAAGCAACGACAGACACCGCAATTTCCCAAAGTTTCTTATACCTTGTTTCGTGTTGCTTGAGTCTCTACTCGAAGAGTTCAAGACCGTTCTCCCTTGAAAACGGTGAACGGGAAAAGATGCGGCCAAATTGAACTAAATTATTCAGGGTATAGGTGAAGTGAATTCCTGTTGCTCAGACGCAAATAGTTCTATGGAAAATGATCATCAAATGATTTTGGTAGGTAGTCATGGCCTTTCATGCTTCGTTTCTTATGGTACATATTCTATTTGGATTCTTAATTATATTGAAATGCGCATGTTTAGTCTTCTTTCACTATTACCACCATGTATTATTTGCCTTGTAGTTTTCAAATCGACTCATCCCTTGAAGTGTTGTATCCAATACACTCTGGTAAACTAACATGGCAATGAAAATGGACCCTTTGAAGATGTATTTCCTATTGAAAATGGGGATGTTCCATTGCTATGTTAGTTTACCAGAGGGTATCATGTCTTTCTTTTTGGAACCACTTGATCCAACATTTCCTCCCAAAAAAAGTCCAGGCGCAGATCCGATGGCTCAAAAGACATATGCAAGATATTTTCGAATGCTACGTTTCTTGAGCTGAGTCAAACTTGACAAACTTCTGAAACGCATAAAAAACACCTTAGGGACCGGTGGTTTCAAATATGATGTCCTGAAGGAGTGTTTTTTGTTGGGGGGACATTTTTTTAATGTTCACCCCGATTTATTGGGAATATGATCCAATTTGACGAATACTTTTCCAATGAGTTGGTTCAACCACCAACTAGAAAACAGTTGTATATAACTTCGTTTCAATATGTTGTGACCTGCATGATGTTTCAGAATTTACTTTGCACATGTCCCCCCCAACCATTTCCCATATGATTCGGGTTGGTTCACCTGAAAAAACCCTAGACCTATGCCCAGCTGGGATTTAGAGCTTTGGGGTGAGTCAAGTTCTGCCAGCAAAGTTCAATGATATCATTCCAATTGGAAGTCCCGGTCCAAGATTCATCTTCTCTTGACTCTTGCCCATAGGATGCATGTATGGTTTATTTACCGTAATACCATGAAGATTAACCTAATTTAGGGGTAAATATGCCATAGGTCATACATGGATCCTATGGATTCTTTTTTGGCAGTCGTTTGTCGGAACTATGTCAGCACTTTTGTTCGAAGCACCTTCACATGTGCAACTTCATACAACTTCATCCTATTCTCCTGAAGATGAACGGCTGGAACATGTCCAAAAATGGAGGTGGATGCTTCAGATTATTTTCCTGTCTAATTCATGGGTGATTTGTCGGTTCCAGCCGTTAATCTTCCAGCTGTGTATCCCTTCGCTTCAAAGATTCATTCGAAAATTTCCACTCATCCAACTCAGCGATTCTTGGATTTGTTATTTGGGTGTTTTTTGTTACCGGATTTTGTACCATGGTAAATCACTAAAAAAAGCACCATTTGGGAGAATATTTTTCCAAACACCTAACAAGCAAATCTAATGGTATCTAAGGGGTATTAGAGCACCGTTTGGGAGATGCTTTTCAAAAACTTGTTCCATTCACATCAAACAAGCATCTTAAGAGTCGCAAATCCAAGGGGCTTCCAACATCTTTTAGGTGGTGGCAACTCAAATATTTCTTATTTTCACCCCTGGGGAAGATGTTCACCCAATTTGACTTGCGCATACTTTTCAGATGGGTTGAAACTTGAGTGCCCACCAACCAGATCTTTTTTAACGGAGGATGCGAATCAGTTGCATGAGTTGTTGACATGTCTCATCCATAGACCTCCAATCAGACAACGACCCGGCCTCATGTCGTGGAGGGGTATTCGAAACGGGTTAAGCCTGAGGATGTGAATCCAAGCATCGAGAAACCCATTGCATTTATATTTTATATATGGTATATTCCCTACAAGAAAACCAAGGATTGAAAAACATCTTTTCTGGGAAGCTGAGGATGTGAATCAGGATAAACACATTGGAGTTAAAGAATTCGATTTGCTGCTGAAGAACTTGGAATTTCGAGAAACTCTTCAGTTGTTTGGTCGCTCGGCGGAAAGGAGGAGCCCGTGACGGTGCTCAAAGGTGGAGTTTAACGGTTTAATCAAGTTCCACAGGAGTTGGAGTTGTGAGGACTCAGGACGCTAAACTTGGACCTTTGTGATGTTGATTTATTACATATAGGTGGTATCTATATGATATGTTTTCATGTTGACACATGTACAATATGATATAATTGATTCGTTTATATACATAAATATGTTTACGTATAGCTCACAGAAAACAGTCCAACGCAATCCTTCCCTCCATTGACCTTATTCGCATCTTGGAAAAATATTCGATGTCACCCAGATAGTTGTCAAATGATGAGACGATCATAACAGCCCAAGAGTCCGATGCCGTTTCATGTGGCTAAACTAATGTTCACCTAAGATGATACAGCGCGAGGAAAGGGCTTTGGAAAAAGACACCATGTGCGGAAATTTTCAAGGTTTTGTTGCCCATTATTTTGTATTTGAAGTCTCCAAAGATTTTCTTGATATATACTGTAAAAGTTTACAGAAGCGCTGTAACATATTATATATATGCACATTTACTTCCAAAAAAACTGGTCCTTTCATGACTCGTTTGTAGATGTGTTATAAGTTATATTCACACTATCATCCGGATCTTCCGGGGAAGATTCCAAGTTGATTGTGAAAGCCAATCAAGCTGTGATCTTTGAGGACTGTGACGAACTCTTTGAATTCTTAGCTAAATTACCATCGTACACTGCGTCACTTCTTGGAAACAACAACAACAACAACAACAACAACAACACACACACACACACACACACACACACACACACACACACACACACACACACACACACACACACACACACACACACACACACACACACACACACACACACACACACACACACACACACACACACACACACACACACACACACGACACACACACACACACACACACACACACACACACACACACACACACACACACACACACACACACACACACACACACACACACACACANCGGCAGCAGCAGCAGCAGCAGCAGGAACAACAACAACAACAACAACAACAACAACAACAAGCACAACAACCACAACAACCACAACAACAACAAACAGCAAGCAACGCAATAAAGCGAATCAAAACCAACCAAACAATCAAACAAACCAAACGAACAAAGAACTGTGCCTTGGGTTCTGGTGCAATTTCGCGTCCACTGATGCCTCCGTCTCGAAAAAAGGTACCGACATTCAGACCTTTGGCGACATTGTTACTGCATCTCGGTGGGAAGTTGACTTGGAAGTTGTTTTTTTGTCACATATTTATCCAACGTGGGGGGATGGGTGATCTGATGATGATGATGACCCTACGAAGTCATTCTTCTATCCTTGTTGGACCGTAACCTATGGAAGAGGCATTTTCTTTTCCAACTCAGGGGCACTAGAAAATGCGGATTTCCTACTGAAATCCGGCGTGGTCTTTTGTAGGTCGTTTTTTTGCATCTCAAGTAGTCAGCATATGCCCTGACCCCTTTGGTAAATTAAAAAATGGTGATGGAAGAACCCACCATTGAACACGAGGGACATGCACTGCAAGGTATGTTGACTTTTGTAGGTATTGATAGGTGAAATCATAGGTTTGAGATTCCGCTGATGAAACCCAAACTCTGCATGTACCATGGGTTAAACTACAGGGATTTCTATGGGTGTTTCCGAATCGCCATGGCACCAATGTTTAGGTGAAGCTGGGTACCTATATCACTCATGGATAACTGAATACATAGATAACCTGATATTCTCAGTATAATATGTAGTTTGATGACTAGTGATTTTTGTAGTTTATTAACCTTCTCGTCATCATGGTTCAGTGGAACATGAGCCCGACTTGCAGATGGAACATCCTTGTCTTGATTTCGGACCCGTTTATTTACTTGGAACTTCAACTATCAAATTGATTCAAATTGGACATAATTAATGACATTACTCATGAATTTGCAGTCAGAGTAAAAATAGACCGTCCCATTGGATCAAGAAGTTTCGCTCTATGACTCTATGGATCATGCACTTTAGCACTAAACACACGAGTTCGCTTAATAACTGCCTAAACTTGTTGGAAACCACCCCTGCATCAGAATGACCTTTTATTCAGTTCGGGATTAAGAGACTACAATATGATTTTCTGAAAGGAACTCAAATAATGCTGGTTGTTTCGCCAACAAATTCATCAAATTCGGTGTTCCAAATAAATAGAAAACAACCCCATGCCATCCATGTATGGTATATTTACCTACATTTGGTTGATTTTCATGGTAAATGTAGGTAAATTTACCAGTCCCATGGATGCTATGGGAACGGCTCAAGGCAGAATATCGAACCAAGACGACGAGCATGAGTTTCGGCGAGCTCGTTTCCTACGTCCTAAGACTGAAGGCGTCCAGAGATCCATAGGGCCCATAAGCGGATGCCTGTCCCAAAGTTTAACGAATGGAGATCGCAAACAATGATGGGTGGAAAATGTATCTCAGTCTTCAAAATATGGCGTCATTTTGGGTATCTATGTTAAATGTTCAAGGGGGTATACCATGAAACAAGCATACCATACATTTTCCAATGATTTGACAATGTGGATGGAATTTGTTTGGCAAATCTACCTGTTTTGGTTGCTGGAAGACACATTTTGCACCCTTCAAGAAGTGCATCAATATGTCCGCTTGGTGAAGTTTTCGAAGTGTTTGACATTTTGATCTGCGGCTGATGTTTTGGTCCCCCCCTTTTCTTGGAAATGGAAATGATATGAAACCAAATCTGGGAGAAAACAACAGCCGAAAAATAATATCACGTGAGAAACATCAGCCCTTCATGATATCCTTCACATTTTACGGATCCGTACGGTCTTCCAGCAAAAAATCATCAATCACACACACACACACACACACACACACACGCATACAAAAAAAATGGGTATCTACCCTAAGAATCAGGGATCTCAAAACTGGCGCTTCGGAGATCCAAAAAGCACCCTGCGAAACGAAGAGTCAAACCCTATCCATTGGAGGGTCCCAGCTAAGTCTGGGACCAGTTCTCCATTTACAAGGCCATCTATACGGGGTATAAGTCCATTTATTCATGGTAAGGGCCCACCTTGTAGGGTAGTGAATTTTTGTTCCTGACCCTCTTTTAACTGGGCCAGTTTCCTATAGGATGTTCCATGTTTTTTGCCCTGTGTTTCTCTGAGATGGTAACTACGTACTTGGAGGATCATCCCATTAAGTAAGTGATCAATAACCCTAAGTTTCCAAGTCCCCTATGAAGGATTGAAGACTATAAATGCAGGTGATCCGGATCCTGACTACTTACTAAGTGGGTTGATCCTCCAAATACCATGCACTGATTCGCCTTTTCTTGGAGTGATCCTCAACACAAGACAAACAGCTGAGGGATATGTTGATGTCAAAATGATCTGAAAAAACAATCTGTTTGGCACAATCAATAACAGGTTTGGTACCTCTACTTTGATAGTAATTATATTTACTTTTACTTAAAGATAATTTTCCCAAATGTCATTTTTCACGAAGCTTCAGTGAGATGAAGGGAGATCAGTTGCCTGAACCCTTGTGATTCATTTCGGTGTCTTCGGGTTCCGCTTGGAGCTACCCAGAATGCTGATATTGGAGGGGTTCTCATGTTGATGACATAAATGAGGGCTAGCTGGAAAATCACCAATTTTATCCCTGAAAGTGGCCCCAGTTTTTTTTCGCCAAGTCTTGGTTTCGGTTTTATCTCGGGGTCCAACGCGGAGAACACTTGCAGGGGGGAAACAATGCTCAAGTCACTGACATTGCCGACCTACGAAAGACACCTAGACTGCATTTGGGGCGATGTGAGCTTTAATCAATTGGATATGTTTAAAGAATGGGATGGCTCAATCAATTTTGAATGTTTCCTTTTGAAATGCAATTGGCAATGCCGATATTTCATATCAAAATAATGATGAGTTTTAAACTTTCTTTTCGAAAGGCCCTTTTGTGGCTGAATCAGTTTCTATAGAAAATAAAACCAATACATTCTACGTGTATGGATTTTTTTATACCTACAAAATTGGTTAGTTTAGGGGGTAAAATAGTAGCTAGGTAAATATACCATACATTGACTTGGCTTTGTTTTTTGGAATCACCATGAAAAACCACAATTAGGAGAATATGTTTGGAACTTGTTCCAAGCATCTAACAAGAAAACACAAGTTACCCCAACATGATTTGTCATGAATCCCCCACCCATATACATCCTTCCAAGTCCTATACTGATGACGTTTGGTTTCGTCTTTCTGCGTTTGAACGTTTGAATCTCCAACAAATATGAACATCGTAAGAGATATTCTTGAAGGCAAAACTCCTGCGACCTTAGCAGATTCTAAAAATATCCTATGGAATCCTCTATTTTATGTTTGCATGGTTGGTGAATTAACTGTGTTTTTATTCGAGAAGAGGTTACTGTACCCCCACAAAAAACAAACGGCTGTCCCGTGAAATTCACGGGACCATTTTAAAGGTCGACATTTCATCGAACCCAGCCATTGAAATTTTGAGGGGAAAAAGCAGGGGTCGCCTTCGGGGGGTGTAATCCCTGTGACTCTCTGGATGTGTTTTCCTGTTTCTTCATGTGTTTTTCCAACTCGGAAGCCTTAAGGAGTTTCGCTTCCGAACTAAAAGTGTTCCTTCAGTTTTAACATGTTCACGTTAAGAAAGTTTCAAATTCACCAGGCTTTTTGAAGTCATGAAATATTGAAAACATGCCTGCAGTCTTTAAAGCATTTATGTTTTGCATATGTCATGTATCATGTGCCGTTTACATCTCCAATGCTGAGCCTGTGCTATTGCCTCTTCACTGTACCATCTATGCCCAAACTGACCCTCTTTGTTTGGATAAATGTTGGTAATGTAGATATTTCAACAACACATCTACAAAGAAGGTGTACTGGGGTGTCCATGGAAGTGATCGTAACAATCGTTAGTAAGTTGGTTTATTTCACCTACTCGGGGGACGTAAATAACCTACTTATATAGGGGTGAAATAATCCATTGATCCTAAGTACCAGCAGGACATCCCAGTATACATATCATAAACAGTATATATATATATATACATCAGTACATCATCACTTGGAGGATCACCCCATTTAGATCCATTTAGTAAGTGCTTAATAACTATGGTTTGTAAGTCCCCTAAATGGGGCTATTCCCCTTCCATTCATAGCCTAGGTATGGCTTATAAATACAGGTGATCCTAACCACATACTAAGTGGGATGATCCTCCAAGTACGAACGTTCCACTCGTGTTGATGTTGTTTCCAAAACGCCCCTCTTTGTTGAGGTGCGTGAATCAACTGGAAAGTCGCCTTGAAAATTCAGGCCTTGTTAAAAGGGGTGAGATTTCCAGGTGTTAAAATGGTGTTAAAAGGGTGACCAAGTGGTCTGGTTTTACGGGAACTGCCATGATGACAATCACAGAGACCTGGGATGGTACGAATAGCATTTGGTGTGCAAGCATCTTGTTTCAAGATAGAAGGGATGTTGGAACACCAAGAAGATGTCATTGATTCAGGAAACACGTAAGGGAGCCAATATCAAGGGGTCAGACCTTTGTTTCTTTTTCCTGTGCGGTTAGTTCCTGTCGAGCCACCGCATTCCCAAAATCTGGTCCCATTCCATCCCCAACGCTTTGGAGAAAAACATGACGAGAAGATTAAGGCATTCAATTGACCACTTGTGTCTAACAACTTCGTCGCTGACCGAAAATGATTTCTATTCAATTTTCTATTTTTGTGGAAGAGAGTTTATCTCCCACCAATCTGAAATCAGGATGCAGATTGATTGATTCTCAGGAAAAAAACAGCAGCATTCTAAATCATACCCAAACAAATCCCAAAAGGTATGGATGCTTTCACACATGCATGTTGCATGATTAAAAACATGTTGATTTCGGCTGGGTGTTGCCTATATATTTCAAGCCAACAAATTGCCACTTTGATTGCTCTGATACCTGAAGATCTTCGGCTGATTCCACCAGTGATAAGCTAAGCTGTTCAAATAAAAAACATGTCCTAAAATTGAATCACACTCGATTTTCTCTTATTTCATGTTATTTCCAACCAAAACAGATAAGCAGATTGCCAAGAATTATATAACAGAAGAAATCGAGAAGTACTACCTATTGGACTTCTGAACCCCCAAAAAAACAGGGGATTCACCCCCAAAGATTAACATAGAACCTGAAAATGATGGTTTGGTTCAGATGTTTTTCCCTTTCTAGGGGGCCCCTATTCTCAGGTGAACCATGTTACGTGAATCTTCCGGGATGGACTTCCCTTTAGGTAAGATCTGGTTTCATACCTACTGCTGCTTGGAGGATCATCCCAGTTAGTAAGTGGTGATCGGATCACCCCTATTTGTAAACCATAAATTCCGGCCATGAATGGAAGGGGTCCCACTCCCCTATCCTTAGGGGACGAAAACAATCACCATAGTTATTAACCACTTACTTGGATTTCCCAGGAAGTTAGTACAAGGTTAGGATCAGTGGGTTGTAACTCGAATATATATATCCCATTTATCAGTAGGTTATATATATACCCCATTTATCAACCATTGATCCTAAATTCCTGGGACATCCACTGAACCATCCACTGGGAGGAACCATCCTCCAAGTTGCTGGCTCCAGGTATGCTGGAGGAGAAATATGCTCCAACTCAACCTCCAAGAGTGGAGTCCATCAAGGTGGCGGGGGGGGATGTGTCAGGGTTGATCCACCCATCTCGGGCCGAGCTCCCATACTACCCCTGGAATGATATGGGAAAAGGGGGACATTGGGAAAAAGGGGGGGGCGGTTGGTTGGAGAATTTCCGGAAATAAAGATTCTGATTGGTTTTGTTTTTGTTTGAAAAAAATCTGAGTGTTGTTGTCTCAAATCAAAAATCGATGTGATAAGGAATGTGGAACATTAGTTTGGGTGGTGGTTTGAAATATTTTGTTATTTTCAACCCTTCTTGGGGATGGCATATATTTTCCAAATAAGTTGAAACCAACAACTAGTAGTGATTGACCATGTTTTTGTTTATTTGTGTTGATGTTGTTCCATGGGAAGGGGTGGTCATTAGCACTATGATTCGTGGCCTGCCGGAGCTTAACTGATGGGTTCCCTGAAAATGATGGCAAGCTCCAAGTTCTGGAATCTCCAAACTTCCAGCTGATTTGCAGGTGAAGCATGGCTTCACCCTCCCTGAAAATAACATACGGTTGATGGCATGGTTCAGAAATCCCAAATAACCACCTGGCTGTTTAAAAGGTGTTTCTTTTACCCATCCATTTATAGCTAGTATAGGGGCCCATCTTGCATGTGGAGAATATGTTTCATGTCCATTATGACCAAACCTGGGGAACCTGGAAACCGGAAACCCATGAAACTTCTACAAACTGTGAAACTAGCAGCTTCTTCGCCCCCTGAAAACCCCAACAGGAAATTAGTATTCCAAGCATCATTTTGTCAGGTGCTGTTGATGGAAGAGTTCCTGCACCAGTTCATAGGTATCGGTATCCCATTATTTTCAAGGCTTTATACATCCCAGGTGGTGCAGGATTTCCATCACCAGTACGGTAGTTTTAGGGAGGGTTACCCAACAGCCCACTTTGCAGAGAAAGACAACCTTCACATCCTGTCGTGGGTGGTACCATTCCTGGGTGGTGGTTTCACCCCCACAAGTGGAGTTATTTCACCCCACGTATAACTGTTTTTTTTTGGGGGGCCCACTTTGTATGGAATCCTTTGAGAATATCAGGTTCGCATCGAGACAGCTCGTGGCTTGCGAAATGCTGATGTGGTACCATTGACAGGTTCGAGAGTTGGTGTTTTGCTCCATTTTTTTCCAACAGGTTTTGAGGAAAAAACCTGCAGTCCCCAAATTTATGATATATCTATACCTACAAAACTGGTTTAGTTCAGTTCAGGTGGTAAAATTAGTAGGTAAACATACTGTACCATACATTAGCCTTGGACTTGTTTTCGTTGGGGTGTTGTTTTTTACGGATTCGGATCCTGTGAGATTCATCACCATTAAACTCACCAGCATTTAATTTGGGGAATATTTTGTTTACAGTAATTTTTACCACCCCAAGGTGGAGGTTCTTACGTTCGCTTGGGAACATGAATCGTGGCTATGACTAGTGACTAGTGACTAGTGTGGTCCAAGTGCCAAGATGTCGGTGATTCGACAGGATCCAAAGGGTCCGGTGTCAAGTGTGACTATCATTATCCTAAAGCTAAATGACCCATATTTTGGAAGATCTGACCCATAAAATGGTCAATCCCTGGTTTTGATGCTGTTTGGCTGGCTGTTCTTCCAGTTACTTCCTAGCAAAATGAGCAATGTGAATTGCATGCTTTTATATACTAAATGTGTGTCCAAGCAAATGAGTGCTTGGATAGGTGTAAAGCATTTGGCAGTAAAGGAACCACATGATGAAATATTCATATACTTACATCAAGATGGTGCGGCCTCCACACATCTTACAACAAGGTTGCTGTAATTAGTAGCAGAAAGAGCCCGTGCACCTGTGAAGTTCCAACAGTTCGCCCACGAAGATTGATGGTACTGGAAGACTGTTTAACTTTCCTTCTGGGGATGGTCCCTTTTCAGCGGGCTATATTTGTGAAATTCCAGGGCTGAAAAAACACTTTTGTTTCTCAACTTGACTTCAGTTGTTTCTCAGCCAGGCAAATCGGATGTCTACTGCAAATGCCAGGAAGACTCAGAGATTTTGGGATGTTAAAAAAGGGGCGGAGGATCATGGTTCAGAACATGTGGTTTAGCTAATGGACCAACAGATTTATACTGCCCTAGGAATCATTGGACCCTCGAATACAAGGCTTTGACTCTGATTTTCGCAGGGTGCTTTGGGATCTCCAAACCACCAGTTTGGAGTTCCCCTGATTCATAGGGTGTTTTATATGCTTTATTTTTGAACCAGCTCTATTTTGTTTGTTAGATATGTGCTGTAAATTCCTTTGGAGGGTATCTTGTTGATTGGACATTCAGATACATACCCAACAACAGATTGCCAAAGATTTTCAGAAAGGATTTGTATCTTTGTTTTCCAAACCAGAATTTTCTATACAAATCGTGGTCGGTGGTTTCAAACATGTGTAAGATAGTCCGTTTGACAACCTTTGTTTCGAGTGGATCAATCAACCTTGCCTATCTTGCCTGTTTACTGCCAGGTTGAAAATCCATAATTTTCCGAACGAAGGATTTCCATGTTAGCAAACAGGTAAACATTTTTGGGGGTAACCCTCCAGCCGCACCAAGTTTACCGGCAGCCCCAAAAGGATGTTTTCACGCAAAACTATGCATCAACAGTTTGACCAAATGAGATCAAATGACATCCCGGCATTTGGGTTATCAACTTACCTACAAATAAGTAAAAAATCACATAGTGTTGCTTTCTTAAAAGTGTGTTTCTTGTTGTTGTTTTCCCCCTACTTCTATTTTGAGGAATTGATATTAGACGCATTTTTAGTTTCACATCTGTTTCAAAGTCTAGTTGGGTGCATTGAGAAAACAAAATCACACCACCCAACATTCTCATCTGAAAAATCTGAATCCCATCCCATCCTGTTGATGGTTCAGAAATCCCAAACAACAACCACCTGGCATATATATATATATAACTTTGTAAAGAATGGGATTTCAACTACCTTTCCCTCAACTGGTGAGTTTGCCAGATTTCCGTCCCATCCCATCCTTTCGATTCGATGGCCCCAGGTGTTGTCTTGGGAAAGCCTGGTACAGGTGTTCGGACCGAGGTGGTCAAGGCCGAGCCAAGACGACGGGGGGAGCTTCCTACGGTAGGAGTGGCCAACCAAAATCATGATGATATATGGTACCCATATATTGTAAGTACCGTTGAAAAATGACTTAGGTAGATCTTGGGTGTGTGTGACCATATATATATACACATACAATATTTACATAGTAGGTCATGCCAAAACCTTGTAACAGTAGGTAAATCGTGTATTCATTTGTATGAAGGGAACCCATTTTTAACATTCACTATCGGTTTTTTATACAGTGTTTAGGCAGGGCCCAATAATGAAAAAAACAGTTTTTGGGTATCCAACCCAGGCCTTCCTTGGCCACAATTGCATCCTGGGCAAAGGTTTCCAACGTGCGACCTCAATTACAGGTTGGATTGGGATTTCGTAGTGCAAATGTAATAATCCTGGTGATGACTGGCATCCTGGGTGGGGGGCAGATCAGATCCAAATTATAGGATAGTTTTGATGAGAAATCAGTGGCAATAGATAAGTATGAAATTAGAATTCATATGTCATTAGACTTACTAAGCATGAAATTATAAAAGTGAAAATACTCTTGTCATTATGAAGGCTATCATACCCTTTCCCTCAAAATCAGCCGTCTCAGTGGAAGCCTCTGAAAGGAACCAACTCTTTAATGTTTACATCCCCATTTTTCCACTGTTTCGCCATTCCTATTGGGGCTTTGGAAACCGCCGCGTAAAAAACACCGAACGGTTAGCTTGTTGGTCCAGGACAGTATCATGCCTACATGGAACCAGGCGCAACCGATGAAGACTGAGATCAAAACCCAGCAAAATCCTAAGAAAGTTGGTACCTAACCCCTGAAATTTCACCGCTGGAACCTTTTCTTTCGTCGCCCAAATTGAAAAGGAACATCATTTGAACCACACCTCAATTATGGGGTTGCAGCTGTTAATTTGTCCAGGGGTGTAGTTTACCTACAGAAATGGGTCCGCGATACAACCCGTGTTTTTACCCGACTAACAACTGGAGTCTCCCGTAGGGTTTACTGAGTTTAACGGATCCATAATTACCCATGGGATCCATGGGGAAAAATGTATATTTACCTACATTTAACATAAAAAACAAACCCAAATGTAGGTATACATATATATATATACCATACATGGATCCTATGGGTTACAATGATGTTCTTGTGGTGTATCCACTTGACACGTAGTTCATTATGCTGTCAGTTTGTCTCAGTTTGCTTCGTGAATGGTCCAAGAGTTGCACCAGGGATTAACAAAACTCTAGGATTTTTGGAAAGGACTTACGACTTTGACAAATCAACATTTTGGATGTTTGTTTTTGGAAACATGAAGTCGTTCTACATGATAACCATGATGATGTAGATGACTTATGATGTAGAAAGAGTGATCATTTTTTAATTTTGCTTTCTAGAAGAAATTGATCAATTGTTCAGCATCCTTTTTCTTGAGCAAAAACACCTGTTTTTTCCCATAAGTAGTAGGGGGGCAAAATTGGGATCCGGGGTGGCGATCTTCTTTGTTTAAAAAGCATGGAGCTCTTGATGTTGTGGAGTCAATTTTTGTTGGTAGAAAGGTGTTGTTATAAGTGTCCAATACAATCTATGACTGTCTGAACGGAAAGCTCGTTTTTGTCTGCTTTCTTCATCTACGTTTGGGTTATTTTTATGATTGTTTTACTGTGAGTATGTCTCCAGAATTAGGACCGAACCCCCAAATTCTTTGGACATGATGCATTTTGGGTGGGGAAAAAAGAAGCTGGATCTTATTTACCCTAAGACCCTAAGAATCCTGACCCCTCAAGAATAGCGTCATTTTGAGGACCCCAAGCACCCCTGCGTCATACAAGCTCATTCACCCTTCCATTGGAGGGTCCAAGGATTCTTAGCCTTTGTAATTATCCTCCCTAAAACTAACAGCCCGCCTCTGAAAATAGGCCCGGCCCCAAAGCAAAAATAGTCTTCCAACCATCCATTTTCAGGGGCGAATCCCATAAATCCCAAATAAATCCCATAAATCCACTGGGGAAGCCCTCAGGAATCCCATAAACCCCAGTGTTTGAGGTCCAAAATTGTTGTTAGTTTCAGGGAGTGTATCCTTTAGTTCTTTCTCACGCCAAGGTATGAATTTCATGTAAAAACAACACCCCATAAACATCCACAACCTCCACTACCATAGGATCCATGGAAAAATGGTATATTTACCTACATTTGCGTTGGTTAAATGTATGGTAAATGTAGGTAAGGTAAATATACGAATCGTCCCATGGATCCAATGGGGCGAACGGCCTGATATCAACTTTGAAAGTGTTTCAGAGGTGATGACTTTTCACCGTTGTTTTGGGTCCAAAGTTGCTTTCCGGAATCTCAGGTTTTCTTAGCTGCACATAGGTCCAGGGTTATGGGGTGAACCAACCCGAATCATATGGGAAATGGTTGGGTAATGACCCTATAACCCGACCAAACCTATGTGCAGAAAAAAGTTTTTGGTGCAGTTCTGCCATCAGGAGTTTGTCATGGCAGATTATCAAGCAGGAGAACATTTACGTTTTCAACTTTTTGACCAAGATATTCCCTTTGTGAAGGCACAGTAAACCGGAGGGTAGGGACCATGACGGGATGGACATAATGGTGAACAGCTGATATTTGGAACTTCGGATATGACCCTGAATATAAACCCTGACAATATGCATAAACTATATTCAATATATCATTTAGTTACTTAATTATATACTACCATTTTGATCCCCCCTCCAGAAACTCCACTACAAAATTGGGGTGCACAACCCTACCTGGTCAATTGGAAGGGGGATCCAGGGCGCAAATTGTTAGGTCCCAATCCCCCACGTGGGGGTTTCGGGGTGAAGCCACGGATCCAGAATGGGTTTACCTCCAAACCTCAGGAGGTATTTGGAAGACTAGGGATACAGTTACAAGTTATACATGGTGTGAAAGGGGCCCCTGAAAATAAATGGCTGAAAATAAATGGTTATAACCCCATTTATAACTGGATCCGGGGCCCACCTTGTATGTCGGGTATTTCTGCGCCCCAGAAATTCCGCAACAGCACCTCGACGTAAAAAACAGGCAGCCAATATTTCCCATTTATTGATTTCTACATTTCCAGGACACATTGGCAAAAAAGACAGATAATATATCCTCTCCGCAGAAGTTGCAGCTGGAAGACAGAGATGTGATGCATCCCCCTTCACATAATTAAGAACTATCATGCTGACCTAAATCTATGGTACTGTTGCTTGTACTGCTGACCTAAACCTATGGTACCTGTGAGATGCATAAAGCTTTAAATATATATATATACATATTTATTTATACACATGTATATTATACAGGTATTAAGTGGGAGGCATTACCAATCATCAGCTGGGGCAAGATTTTTTCCAACAGCAGTTGAGTCCGGAGTTCACAGTTTTGTGCGTTGTCCCAAACCAGTGGGAGACTCCAAATGAACATAGAGACATAAAGTCGATATAGCCTCAAATTTCATGATAAACAGGTGTTGTCACGCGCATGTTTTTTTTTTTGATAGCACCACTTTAGGGAGAACCCCTTTCTTTACTCGTGCCACCCACTTGTTGTTGCTGGGACTGATGGGCATTTTAAAAAAACAGAGAGATTTGGGATTGGCGAAACTGAAAGTAGGACATTTACACACTTACAATTGCAAGAAACAAAGTTGAACTTTGATTTTAAAACTCCAACATGTTTGTTAGGGTCCATAAATTTAAGTCATCATTTTTTTGTTTAACTTGTTTGGCATTATCGAAAAAGGAACCACTCCAACAAACCTCGGCTTCCCAGTCACAACTTCGAATTCCGGGAGCCAGGTTTCAGTTACTAAAAAAAAACAGCCAAACTTGTGTATTGGGCAGCGGTGGCACTAGGATGTACCAGGAAGTTAGGATCAATGGTTAGTAAATCGGTTATAACCTATAAATGGAGTATATTGGGGAGATAACCCACCCACTGATCCTATAACCATTGATCCTAACAAACCCGTCCCGGGACGTCCGGTGGCAGGAAGATGATTATCTTGGCTCCGCTGTCCTTGAAAGTTCTCGTTTTTGCCCACAGGCACGGTTGAGGGACCCCACAAAAAACTGCTGACACAACAGCCACCTCATGGGTAGGGCTATGGTAACTACACAACCAAGTGATAAGTGGAGTGGGCCACTTAAGAGGTACCAACCCCAGTTACCCATGTATATATAAGGCCATGATTTGTAGGGGTTATAAGTTACAACCCTACTGAAATTTCATTAGGTTTTGGGGCCCGGTTGTGTTGTACGAAGCTCCGATATGAGTCTGCCGTTGAGTTTGAAAAAAACTAGCTCAGCTTCAGCGGAAAACAGTTCGTGTATTGAATGCTTCTATGCGGTTTCATTTGGTATGTTTGTTTCCACAAATTCAAGGTATGTCGGAAGCATTTGCACAAGGTTTTTAGGTCCACTTGGATGTCCTAGGGAAGTTAGTGAATGGTTCGTAAGTGGGTTACAACCCCATTACCATCTACTTTTACCCATGGTCTAATTTTTGTGGAGTGAATCAATTCCAGGTTTCAAAAAGTCATCACCCTCGCGAGGGCTTCGATGGAGAGCTGAGATTGACGGGCGGTGGAAAAGGTGCCTGCCGGGCCGGCCGCATTTTGCGTGCGGGGGAGGGGGGGGTTGTGAGGTTGCTATTGGTACCACGAGCCCTCCAAAACCTACACCCCTGAAATTTAACATAGCCTCTAAAAATAGGCAATCCAACCAGGAAACTAATCTTCCAACCATCATTTTTCAGGGGCTATGTTAAAATTCGGGGGTGTACAATTTTTAGAGGTTTTTCTGGTAGATAACCTGGTTTATTAGGTGGCCAAAATGAAACTGCTAAGTTGATGGAGATTTGTTCATTTGTATGAAGCCAATTGACATTGAAACTACCAATATGAAACTGTAATTGCAGAAAAAACGTTGTGATGGTTTAGTCATGTTAAAATTCTAGTCTAATTAAAAGAAGAAATGGGTTTCATTGGTCATTTTTCAATTAGTTCAGTCTTCTTAAAGTTGAGTTGGAAGCAAACATGAAAGTAGCTGGTGTTGTAGGAGGAGGTGGGCCAGGTGTCTCTACATGTCAGATGGCTTGCTGTAGCCAGTGGTTTTCTGAATGGAGCAAAACACAAGGTTTGTTGTCAAGTGGAAAGCAGATGTTGCCAAAAGGCTCAAAGGGAAGCATTCGTGTACAGGATATTCTAATGTATATCTATATGTATCTAAATGTGTATGTGTTTATATTTATATATATATACACCAGAAGTTTCCGTGCGGGCCCAGTATATGTAGACATTTAAATTTGCACATATGTAATGTAGGTGCATAGTATCATCTTGTGGCAGTACATCTATCGTACAAGATTGGCCAGCTGCAGTTCAAAGGCATACATTAAATGTTGCCGTCCCATGGCTGATGTTGGGTCCATCCAATATGACATGGCTGATACCCTTCGTTTCACAAATCACTTTTGAGAATGGAACGCGACTTTGCTGAAAATGATTTCATGGAGGCATTGATACTTTTGAATTTGGTGCCACAAACCTTTCATTCATGGCCGTTTGATGAGTCCTCAGAAATGATTGAACACGCATGTGTTTTTAAATTGAATTCTATGTCTATGTTTTCTCTGTGGTTACTTTTTAACCTCCACAACCACCAAGTCAACTCCGCATTGAACCGGTGAGTTTTCAGCAAACCAGGTGTGGAAGCGTATCTTAAAGTCAAGGCAACCGGGTTTTGATGTGGATGAACGTATTGTGACGTTATGAACCAGCAGTACTGAAACAATATCGAGGAAACCTCAACAAAAGTGGTTGCTGACATCGTAGCGAATCTGTATGTCTTTTTTTTTGGTTGTTTTTTTTGTCAGCCTCTTTGGAAACCACAGTGTTGTTTTCAGTTGGTGGCACTGAAGGTTAGTAATTCTTTACTGCATTTTTGGGTGGAAAATTGGTAAGATTCGTCCGAAGATAATGCAGAACATGTTTTTTCTCGGATGGGTGGAGAACACCAACTGTAGTGGTTTGTGGCCACAAAAAATGTCTCCAGACTGCCCATGGTCCTAATGATTACGGAATGTTTCTAGAATAGCTAGTCAGTACAGTAGCTATCATTCTCCTAGAAGCCAAATGACCCATATTTTGGAAGATCTGACCCATAAAATGGTGCCGGTCAACCCTTAAAAAAGAGGTCCATCGTTGGGTTCTAGGATTATAATGCTATAATACTGATCTATATAGGTGGTGGCAACTCAAATATTTTGTATGTTCACCCCTTTCTTGGGGAAAATGATCCAATTCGACGAACATATTTTTCAATTGGGTTGGTTCAACCACCAACTAGTTACATATCCCTTCACAACAAAACAGAAAGGATTATTTATGGGTGAAAATCAGGATCCATCACGTTGACATCCTGGTGGTCGATCGCGGGATCAGGGGATTTCCCCATAAATTTCTGGTGAGGAACAAACCAAAGCTAAACAGCTTACTTGGTGGATTTCATACCCAGACATTCTATACTTATCATACATTGGTTAGTTCAGGGGGTAAATTAGTTAGGCAAATATACCATATACATTGACTTGGATTTTGTTTTTGAATGATTTTGCAGGATGTACCATGGGATTCATCTCCATTTTTCACCACCATTTGGGAGAATAGTGTTAACGGAACTTGTTTCCATTAGCATCGAAGAGTGGCAAATCCAAGAGGATGATTTTGAGCATGTGGGTTACAACCTCTGGTTCTAGGTGGTGGGATTAGATGTGTTTTATTTTTACCCCTATTTGGAGAAGATTTCCAATTTGACGAGCATATTTTTTCAGATAGGTTGAAACCACCACCCTCTGTTTTTTTTTTTGCAACCTTCAGCAATTTCAGGGGGCATGTTCACCATCTTATCTTAAGGATGTCAGATTCATACTTTAGCCCATCCAGGGAAGGGTTTGTTAGGAAGTCATGACGTCATTGAATTCATGATGTCTTTCAATAAAGTACTCAAGCATTATATATATATTATTGATGTATATCAATAAGTTTATTATTATATTTTTTATTTAAAAAATTGTCCGATTTTATTTCATTTATACAAAATATTATGCATTCATTATCATTTTTTAAAAATAGTTAAGAGTATAACTGTTTTTGTGTTGTTTCTTTGTAATATATGGTTTAGTTCAAATGTTGATATTGTTTTTAAAAATGTATTAGTTAATAAATATGTTATATTATCAATATTTATGGAATATTTTTGTTTGAGTAGAATTTACCCAAAAATATTACATATCGACTTAACGCACAATTGGAATATTATGTATATACGGTTTTAACACATGTTATTTCTGGGTTATAAGTTAAAAAACTTTCTTCTATACCATTTGTTAGTAAATGCAATAATATTCCTGTCAAATTATAGAACATGTATTTATATGTAAATTGAAACAACACATGAACAAAAATGACATGTTTTCTTTATTATAAATTGTGTCTTTTACCGTAGCCATTTTGGCTCAATCAAGCATCCGGCATGGCTTCTTCTCAAATTTTTGGCGTGCATTCCCTCAAAAAAAAGGCTGCCGCAGGCAACGTGTGAGAAAGGTACCGCCATGCAGGCAACGTGTGAGAAAGGTACCGCCATGCCAACATTTACCTTCCAAGTCAAAACCCTGGGTGGTTGTGTGCTGACACTTGAAGTCAAAGAACTGAAGACAATGCTTTTGAACAAAAAGGAAGATAGCAATGAAGACCGCAAATATCTCAGTCTCGAAGTACAATCCTGGCAGAGAACACTTTGTTATCAGATGATGATCAGACGCTGGAGTCTTTGGGACTTCATGGTCAATCGGATGTCATGGTGGTTTATTCAAGAAGGAAGCCATGCTGTGTTAGGACAATGAAATGCCGCTCTCCTGGACGCACCAGATCATGCTGGTTTGAGTGCTGCTTTCCCGCATTTCGCCTCTACGCTTCTCTCGTTTTTCGCGAGGATGACCACATACATGCTTTCCAGCTCTGCCACCGTTGGCACCAATTGCGACCGTGTCATCACACTCGTTCGGCGATGTCCCTCTTGTTTCATGTTCGCCGTGCCATGTTAACCAGGTGCTCTTTCCCAAGTGGAGGTGCCAAAGAAGGTGGGGAGCCTGAAGCAAATTTGCAGGGGCCTCCACTCAGCAACATGTCATATTGTTGATGGACAAAATCAGCCGGATAGTGAAAAGTCGGGATAGTGAAAAGGAATCACCGGATGATAATATGAGAGTTGACCGTTTTTCAAGGCCACAGGTTTAGAAAAGAGTTACTGTAGTCCTGCAGCTTGGTCCTTTTTTTTTTTACATTTTTACGTCTTACCCTAATGTCGCAGTTGCATCAGTTACATTCTGCTTGGCATCAAAGAGTTGCTCAGCCCAAGTACTAGACATTTCAGCTGCCAAGACTTTGAACCATGAATGTTGTATTTACACTGTTTATGCATTGTACTGCACGTTTTGTGTGCGACTAGTACGGAGCAGTATGTTTGCAGTACGGGGCCATACAGACAATTGTAGTACGGAGTATTACAGTACTGAGACTCAGTCGTACAGTTGTAGTACGGAGAGTATGGACTGGTACGGTTGCAGTATAAACGAATACGCTGTAGTATTTTGCAGTAGCATGGAATAGTAGGGTTGTAGTACGCAGTCGTCTTCGTACTATTCCCTGGATTTCTTCAAAATAGTTTGAATGAAGTTGGAGGTACTACTACTACTACTACTACTACTTCTACTACTACTACTACTTCTTCTACTACTACTACTACTGCTACTACTGCTACTGCTACTGCTACTGCTACTGCTATTACTACTACTGCTACTGCTACTGCTACTTCTACTGCTCCTGCTACTACTACTGCTCCTGCTACAGATCTGTTAGTGGACTTCGGTACCGAATATTGGCAACTTTCAAAAAAGCTCAGAACAGCAGTATATAAAAAGACCCATGAATTTTTCGTGTAAGTACTTGAATTGGGTTGATGTGTCCCGGCAGGTCATCCAGGTTTTGTTTCCGCCGGTTAATGCTCGTTTGTCAAACCTGGATGCTTGCAACCGCTATGAATGGCAAAAGGATGCTGTGCCATGGCAGGAACTTAACAAAGGTGAGGATCCTCAAATCCCACAAAATGTATCATCAGATCATCCATCAAATCCTTCGTGACATTTTTGGCGATACTGGAGTTGGGTGGCTGTAAGGATCAGCACATGGTCTCCATTGGTGTTTGCTGCGAGACTCTGGTGGCTTGAAGCATTGGAGCTCGTCACCACGGAGCTTCCATGTGCTAAACTCTTGCCTGAAAGCTTTGTTGCCATGGGGTCTGCTTGCCAAGAAGCCACCTACCACCTAAACGTGGCAGCTCTGGCTTGATACCGTGACCGCAACATGGCACATCCTCAGGTGTCGGCCTGCGTGGAATAGGGCAGGACAACAGGATGCGCAGGATTGGTTTGACTGCGAAATTTTGGATTGTCGAGTACTGTGGTTTGCACAGTGCATAGAAAAGAAAGATATGGTTCAGGCTTTCCTTGTTTCTGATTGTTCAAGTGATAAAGATCTTTGACTCATGGAGTCCATGGAGGAGGGGTTCTCGCATCTTCTTCATGATTGGGTCAAAGAAGTGCCTGATTTGGCAAACATCTTCCAGGCTACGGCTACTTCCTCTCCCTGATAACCGTGGTGGGAGTGGGAGTGGGCCTGGTGGTAGTATGACCAGGCAAGGCGGTCAATGCCGATGACCCTTGGGAAGTCCTGCGAGGGAACCTAACAATGGGACGGATGTTTAATAGCATCCTTCTTCCTTTTTCTTTAATATTTACATAATTAAAAAGATAATTCTCTTAATTTTTCAAAAAGAGGTTTCAATATGTATATATATTTACATATGTGTTTTTATACATATTTTTGTGTATTGTCCAATGATTCTCTGAGAGATACCAAAACAGTTCAAATTGGCGCGAGCGAACGTTTAGAAGAGAGGATTTCTGATTTTAATGCAACATTTTCAAATGATAGTAAATTTATTTGCATATTTTAGGTAATTGTGAAATCATTAATTAATTGAGATCAATTTTGAATATGCTTTGGAAGTGTTTTTTGAATTATTTGAATTCATGATGTTATTAATGATGAATGATTGACGTCATTAATGACTGTTTAATGGACGTTGTCATTAATGACGACGTCCGTTAACTTTTGACGTAGGCACGACTTAATGACTTTAAGTCGTTAATGATGTAGTAGTTGACTTGAATTTGGGTTAATTAACTAGTTCAAGTTGAAATAATTCTTAATTATTTCATGAATGATGACAACAACGATGTATCTCGACGTCCCCTTCACCTTTGCTGATGCTGACCCCGAGGAGTTGGTCAAGAGAGTCGCAAAACTAGTGAAGGTCAAGGACATGCACCAGCCTTTGATCATTTCAATTAAGTAATTAAGGCCAAACATCAATCGTAATTAGAAGATCAATGACTCGTCGTCAGTAGTTAATTATGAAACTTCACAACGACTTCAATTCTTTGATCCAAAATACCATTCAAACTGTTTGTTCTCGGACTCGAAGTTCTTTGTTCTGAGTTCAACCTGCTGAAACACTTAAAACCTCATCACCGTCGTCATCATCATCATCATCACTAGGTGGTGTTTGCAAAAATGTTTTATTTTCATCCCCTTTTTTAGGTAAGACTTCAAATTTGACGAACATATTTTTCAGATGGGTTGGTTCAACCACCAACCAGATTTTTTAAATAGAAAATTTGTTACCCATAAGGTTCATGGGAATGTTTT
Source organism: Breviolum minutum Mf 1.05b.01 (assembly GCA_000507305.1). Classification (NCBI taxonomy): domain Eukaryota; class Dinophyceae; order Suessiales; family Symbiodiniaceae; genus Breviolum; species Breviolum minutum. The sequence goes on along the minus strand of DF243133.1, from coordinate 2,661 downwards.
ATTCCACAGTAAAAACACCCAAATGTTGGTAAAACAACCAGTCGTTCTCATCATCATCAACCTCATAAGGTTTCCTTCATTGCACCTGGTTTCAGGTGAAGGTGAAACTCCTACCAGTGCCTGGGAAGGGTCCTTTAAATGACCTGGGTTTCGTACGAAAAACACATATGGTTAATTGGTGGTTGGAGTTGGATACCCTTTCAGGGCCTTTTGCTGTTAGTTTTAGGGCGTTTTTTTTTTGGAGGAGTTTTAGGGTCCACAGGTATTGGTTGGGGGTTCAACAAATTTCCAAAATATAGGGTTTTATTGAAAAAAATATTTACATCAAAATAAAATCGGTCCCCCTTACTTGTATTTGTTGTTTTGGAGATGGTTTACGGATTCTACCACGGAGTAAATCACCATGAAAAACCACGGGGACGGAGATTATTCTTTTGGAATTTATTCCATTCACATCGTTTAGAGTCGCAAATCCAAGATGAGTTGTTTTTTCTTTGATTTTTATTGTTGATGGAAAAAATCTTGCACCACCTGAAATGTATGCAAACCTTTGAAATCATCGGATAAACTACCAACCTCAAGTGGTTAGCCGGATTTCAGCCATCATCAACAGTACGGTCCAAGACCTTCCAGACTTCAATAGGGAATTTTTAAGGAATTTTAGTTGCCTTTTGTCAGACAAGACTGACCCCCATACCCGCGACACCCGCCATAATAATAAGATACCCACGGGCATCATTGTGATTGTCAAAAATGTTTCGACCTTGGTGACTTGTTCGAAGAGTATTTTGAAAGGTTTTAATATTCACCCCTAAGGATCCAATCACCTTCTCAGATGATGATTGGGCTGTATAATCAACTCCTTAGAAAGGTATTTAGGTTCCATTACCAATCTCAGAAGGTGGTTGGATCCCTAGGGCACATCACAGCTTCAAAAAACATTTGAAATTCCTGGAGACGATATTTATTTCAAGTCAAACGTTTCTATTTCCCCTTTCCAGAGGTTTTCTCCATCCCATGACAGATCCATGGGACTGGAAGATTTACCAACAGCTGCCATAAATGTAAACCATTCATTAGGTATACCCTCCAGGGAATTAACATATCCCCCTGATGAGGCATATTTGAAGATGATTTTCCTTCTCCCCAGGTGGGATATGTTAGTTTCCTGGAGGGTACCAGTCCCATGGATCCGTTTTTCGGGCATTTTTGTTTGCGTTTCAGCAATCATTTTGTACTACTTTTTCAGCCAAGGAATCTGAGCCAGATCTGGAGAATCCTCCGAAAAGTTCCGGATCAGCGGGTAGCGTCGGTTCCAATGAGAGCGCAGGTGGCCTTTCGATTTTTTTTGTTGATCCGTTGATCCATGAGGGATCCATGAGGAAGGAATGCTTACCTACATGAATAGTTGTTTTTTTTCGTGAATTGGTAGGTAACTATACCATACGTGTGGCATATGGGCAATGAAGAAGGGGGGGTCGTCAAGATTGCTTCATGAATGATGATTAGCATCCTCCTCCTCCTCATCATCATCATCATCATGCATTGATTTATTTTTAGATCTTTCGAAGGAGGCTTGCTACCGTATAGATAAAATCTTTCAAATCGTGAGATAGACACGATTTACCTGCATGTGTTTCTCTATACATTCCTTGTATCATTTTTGAGGCACGGACCCTTTTGTACCCTGGATGCTCTCTAGAAGTTTAACATAGCCCCAGATTTTTTGCCATCCCAAATGGAAAATCGTCTTCCAACCATCATTTTTTCAGGGGTTATGCTAAACTTCAGAGGTGTGTGCGTAATAAATTACATTTTTTTTGATGGTCAATTCTCCAAAACAAGACATGTTCGAATCAAAAACAAGGGTCATTTTGGGTTCTAGGTGTGATATACATTTTTGGAGCCTGCCTGAGCCCTGTAACAGTGGGAGAACAAACATCATTATTTTACTAAGGGACCCTTACTAACCAGGGGTAGGTTAGGAAAGGGTACTTATGAACTAATATGTAGGGACCTATGCCGTCTACTTTTCAATTCCTGTATCTCACTCAGCCACTGGCTAATCTATAGACTTTGGGGCATTACATATTTGGTGGGAAAAATGCAGTTCAAACGGCTTTATTTCATGGTATATACCCTAGACTTCCAAACACCTTGTGAGGAGGTATGACTGAACCCCAAAAACATGCCATCCCAAACACCTCAGGAAGTATGACTGGAAGACTATGGATATATCCTGTTGTTTTACATCCTTACTAATGATTGATTGATTGATTGATATAACAGCTTGCTGCACAGCTGGGTCAGGTTTAGACGCAACGTGTGACAGAAAGCAAGCATGCGGCGCTACTCCAAGGGGGCCCCCTGCGAGTCGTCACGCTATGCTTTTACAGACCATCGCCAAAGTCATTCAGCCATTGGTCCACCCTCGTGTTTGGCCCCACTTTGGAAGCCAAGAGCATTTCATGAACACACCGACCAACATGGCAGATTGCCATTTGCATCAATGGGCCTTCCAGCCCCTCATTGAAAAGGCTTCTGCAATTAGGGGTCCTGACCCCAGCTGGTGGATTTGGCATGTATGGGCACTCAAGGAAAGCATGGTCAACAAGAATCTGTTTTTGTTCGCAAAAAGGACACGCATCAAGTACATCAGTG
>DF243132.1:6904-43923 GCA_000507305.1 Breviolum minutum Mf 1.05b.01 | reverse complement strand
ATATGTATCCTTTCAAAACTGTGTAAGTCTGACATATGTATAGACCAACAGAGACATGCGTATAACCTCAACAGCTTCAAGTGCAACAAGCACAGAACACAAAATACACATCTTGCATGTACCAACTGCCAATGGAACATAAACATATCGTACACAGCTTCCTAAACACCCAAAGGCTACCTGCAAGATTCTAAACATGCGCCCCAAAACAAAACCTGCACCAACAGTAAATCTTGCAAATTGATGCAGAGTCACATGCAGTGTTTCTCATACCACGTCTTGGACAGGTTTGTCAACATCTCTCGAAACACCACCAACCCCAGCACGCCTCTGGCAGTGGAGCCACCTGCAAGGCATGCATGAACATCACATCTTTCATTCACCAAATGCCCATGAACAAACAACATATATCATGCACATCTTCCCAAACATGCCCTTCTTTCAAAACTATTTACACCAAACACAGTAAACAAAACATGCAAGTTTCTTGGTAGTGTCTTTCCAGAAACAAAACCCATCATCCACAACTACACAAAAAAAGGAACTCTGCAAACTCTATCTTTGCCTCGCTCTGATGTCCATTGACGACTTGGTGTCTTTCAAATGTCAAAAAAGATCCGTGCATCAGACCGCCCCGCCAAAAGGCAGTTGAGTCCAAAAATGCAAAAGAGTTTGAAAAGCCAGAACTACATCTCATGGCGTGTGCAAACCATGAAGTCAGATGCTCGCCACTGCGGTTCTTCCGCCGGATCTGCATAGGTGGCCCTGCTCCGCACGTTATTTGTCTCCCACTCATGCACTCCATCCTCCCAAAACGAGGCCGAAGTACGAAACACTGCCGCACGCTTCTCGAGCACCTGCTCACCACCGCTTTGTGACACAGGCCTCCCCTCATAAGCCACATACCATTTGTTGCCATCCACAACTTCTTCCATGATAAACATCAAATCCCCAGCATGTGTAGTGCTGGGCGGCTCCATGCACACGTACATGCGCTGAGCACCAACAAAAGTCAATTTGTAGCGCCACACATGCTCCACTCCTTTGGCGAACCGATTGGCTGTCCCAATGAAGATCGTCTCAGGACGTGCCACCACAACCTCCGCCATGGCTGCCGAGCCCAAACTCACTTCCTGGCAACGAAAACAAAGTTGAGCCAACAGTATTTGCTGCAGTGCGACGCTGCACTGCCCCAAAGAAAGCAAAAACAACAGGATGCTATCAACAAGATGCTAACAACAAGGTGCAAACATGAATCCTTGTTATCCACATCTATGTGGGCGTATACACATGTTACATATCAATCTTGCTTGTTGCCACCTGCCTATCTAACACAAACCTACCATCCACAACGTGACGCAAAGGCCAGTCTGCAAACTCTATTTTTACAACACACCACTGAGCAAATGTAATGTCTCAAGTCGCCTGCGTGCCTATGACACGCCCACGCCCTCAGTGCATCAGACCGCCCCGCCGAAAGGCGGTTAAGTCCAAAAATGCAAAGAGCCTGTAGAAACACAAACACACAGACCGCCCTGCCAAAACGCAGTTGAGCTCCACACAAATATCATTCCACCACCCAGAGCCAGATCCAAATGTCATAGTTTGCGCTCACCAAGGTTCCATCATAACGATCACAATATTGTCTTTCCACATCCAATGTGCGCAAGTGCTCCAATGCCATCCGAATGGTTGTTTGCAAGGTAGCCCGAATGTTTGCAGGATCCACAGCTTGCATAAGAGATCGCAACCCACTCTGCTCAGCAGTCGCCTACCAGCTGCAATTTGTTTCACATAGCCAATGTCCAAACCTCTCACCAAAACCACACTGTTTGCTGGTACTTGTTTCCATTCAAATCCCATATTTTCTTTTTTCTTCTTCTTCTCCCTGCTCTTGAGCTTTTTCAGATTTGCAGGAAACGTTCCCTTAGCCAACATCTTCAAGTCGATGGCAATCTCCATGTGTCTCTGCATCTCTGTGAGGCTCAAAGCATCAAGCACCAACTCCAAGACTCGATGTGACATCAAACACTTAGAATATTTACCATGATCGGTCAAGCGATTTTGGCTGGGATCGATAGCCGTTTCAATCAACCAGCTCCCACCCTGTTTTGTCCGAAGTTCACCCAGATGCCTGTGAAGGAGGCGAAGTTGTTGCGCCGCCAATGCCGTCGCGTCCAAATCCGCGAAACTCACTTTCGCCGCAAACTTCCCTCCATAGCCCGCAACAGTTTCCTGCGCATGCAAAAGAGTTTTCCTCAAGTTCAATGTGGTTGATTCCACCTTGCACAAGTTTTCGTCATGCAACGCCTGACTTCCCACCAGCTTCATCCCAAGCATCATTGGGCGATACACCTGGCTGTTCGAAGCACCCTCTGCAAGCTCCAGCAGCTTCCGCACCGTGTCCGCACACACTGTGTCAAGTGAGCGGGTAGTATTGACTGAGCTGAGCTCATCACACACCTCAGCTTCGTCTTGTGACCGCTTGACACCAGCAAACCCAGTCCCAATCACAGTAGGCACTGGCATTTCAGAAGAGCCCGCCGCCTCTGCCGCATCCGACTTGCGAACAGCCACCCCAGAACGCACTTGATTCCCATGGCACTGGCTCGGGCAGTTTTCCCAGTGTGTTGCGTGCCACCTGATGGTGCAATTCTTCCGCACATGCCGCTCACCATCCACCGCCTTTTCGTGCCTTTCTAATTTCATCAACGAAGCCACGCTGTTCCCAGTCTTGCATTTCATCAAACATGCTGCGTGACTGTAATGCAGACCAGCTGGCCCGTTCTGGCACACCATGCCAAAACTCAGATTGAAACTCGCCTGCCATCACCAAAGCGTCCCCATCGGCCTGAAACAACATCTTGCTCGCTGCAGCTTTTTTGTCAGACAACGTCAACACCCCTCCATGCCCAAAAGAGAAAGATGTGATGGGATCCGAAGAGCTGTATGTCTCGCACTCATCTGCATGCAGCGCTATGCCGTGACCTTGATTGTGGTCATTCCAGTTCCACACTGCCTGCCACATCTTGTCCAGCCAGATGGGTCGCTTCCTGCAGTCACCAAACAATTCAAAGTTCTTCTGCAATGTAACATTCCATAATTTTGCAAACCTCTCACCAATAGGCCACATGTCTGAAGCAGTCGGCACATGTTTCTGGTGCGAATCAGCCCCAAAGCACGACCGACACGTGCAAGGAGCACGGCGTGCTCCAGTAATGCACCGTCCAATTGTCCGACCCCAACATCTGTTGCGACTTTTCAGGTCTCTGATTGTTGCGCCGGTAACCCAGCTCATATTGCTTCACTTCTTCCAAATGTGGTTCAATGAGTTCTCCAATCTCGTGGAACGGAGTGCCCGGTCCACATGCACCTTTGGCAAACAACAAAAAGGACCTCTCACTTGGACATGGCAATCGATCAGAATAATCTGCCACAGAAACCTTCTCACCAAACACCAACTGAGCAAATTTCACCGTGTCATCCCAACTGGTGACTCCATTTGGCCATGAATCCTTTGCCATGGCTTCTAACACGTTAACCACTTGTGTCCAAAGAACACAGTCGCTGTGCACTTTTTACTTACCATGTCTACGATTGTATATATATTGATGTGTGAAGTTGATATGTCAGCTGCCTTACATGCAACAGACCGCCCCGCCAAACAGCAGTTGAGTCCAAACAATGCAATGCAAGAGCCGACTAATCATACAACCATCATGTCATGATACAACCTGTTACAAATCACAATGAGAGCACAGATCGCTGTGTAGTTGTGACTTGCAAAGTCTACAATTCTATTTGTATTGATGAGTGAAGTTCATATGTCAGCTGCCTTACATGCATCAGACCGCCCCGCCAAACAGCAGTTGAGTCCAAACAATGCAATGCAAGTGCCAACTAATGATACAACCATCATACCATGACAATTCATCTCCACAAACACCTGTGTGCCAAAACCCAACTGAGCAAATTTATAATATCAATCCAACTCGTGACATGCAGCTCCAATGAACATCATCCTTCTGCCTTTTAACCTACTATGTCTGCACATGCACTTGAAGAATCGAACTTTGCACCGCCCACATAACACATTCCTCAGATCACATCTTTCCCCAGACAGCAGGTTGCCCGCCTTCGTCGTGTCCACACCACACACAACAGCACAGCGCGCCATCGCCAGGAGCACTAGCATCAGCCCGCCCCGCCAACAGGCAGTTGAGGCCAACCGCTGTAATGCCAGAACCGCCTCGCTAGAAACCAGTTATGACCACAGAACACCGCCCATATGCACATGTTTCTCACCATGCCTGCAATTGCACCTGGAAACCAATATGTATTGATGAGTGAAGTCAATATGTCAGCTGCCTTGCATGCGGGGCGGTTCAAACAGCAGGTGAGTCCAAACAAAGCAATGCAAGAGCCTACCTATGTCTTTGACAAAGAACAGCCATACCATGATACCATGATACAGTCATACCATGAAACAAAAGAACCACCTCTTGCCACAGTGTTGTCACAAATTTCCTCAGTCTCCACTCCCCATGAATCCAGCCTCCGCCATGACGAAAGAGCGCATAGCCACACACTCCACCGCCACAAACCGTTCAAAACAAACAGTGGTTCACAACACTGACAAACGATGACCATGTGCTGTATATTTCCTGTATGTCTGAAACGATTGTAAAGTCTCAACGTGACATGACAACGCCTTACTTAAAAGGAGCTGCAAACACACATGTCGCTTTTCTACAAAAGCACAGCACAGGAAACCCGCAAGAGTGAAAGTTGCGACTCAAACATCATACTTGTTATGTCCTCCACTACTTCAAGTTACCCCCACTTCAGCTGACATATTTTTGAACATGGTTCTGACAACCTTACCCAAACATTCTCTTTGAACTTCTTTCAGACATAGCAATATCTTCTGACATTCCTGACATGTTTTTGACCATTCTCTCTGACACATTCTTTCTGACCTTCTTGCAAACATATCTCCTGACATTCTATCTGACTTATCTTGTGACATCTTGCACCTACTTCTTTGACACACTCTTTCTGCAACTACTACCAATCCTTTCCATCACAGGTGAGGTCCGGCACGCCACACTGAACTCGCATAATCGCAGTTGAGGTCCGGCACGCCACACTGAACTCGCGGAATCGCAGTTGGGGTCCGGGACGCCACACTGAACTCACAGGATCGCGGTCCGGCACGCCACACTGAATTCGCAGGATCGCAGTTGGGGTCCGGCACGCCACACTGCACTCGCAGGATCGCTGTTGGGGTCCAGCACGCCACACTGAACTCACAGGATCGCACTTGAGGTCCGGCATGCCACACCGAACTCACAGAATCGCGACAGGACAAGGAGACGGAGGAGGACGCGGAGGAGGACGCGGCGGAGGAGGAGGAGAAGGAGAAGAGACTGACATAAAATCTAACAACCCTCACCTGACAGGTGGGGAATAAATGGCGAGGAAATAATCATCCAATGGAAGGCATTGTCAAATCCGGTCTCTATTGAAGAAGACATGCCTGGATGGCACAACAACAAGCCCGGACCCTTTGTTTCAGCATAAGCAAATGGTAACCTGATAGGTAGAATGGTTCCTGAGCTGCCTTCACCGCGACCTGCTCCATGGCACCTTCCAGCTACGATCTCTCATGGAATCCATGATATATTTGCCAAATGGCTCTACTGTACCAAATTGTTCCGCACAACCTTGGCACTGGCTTGTTGGGCACCAACCAAGCCCAGCTGCAGGTCCATCTTGTTAGCTTTGGTTGCTCTGTTGGAAACCGAAACCTTTGCAGCCGAATGGCATCTGGCCCATTTCAAAAGACTTCCTTGAAGGGCGACAATATCAATAGTTGCTTCAAGTTTGCTGGAGCTTAAAATCTCAGGATATGACATGATTTGAATAACTAGGACGAAAATGACAAAGAGTTGGGCACCTTAAAATTCACCAAAATGCGGCTCAAGACTAGGAACCACCCTAAATCGACAGAGATGATGTAGCTGGGTAATTCTCTTGAAGGACAACTGTTGTTTCTGCATTTTGGGAGGACTATTGAAGAATCCGAATCCATGCGACTAACAAGTCATAGTTACTTCCATCCGCGCTTCGTTTGAAGGAAACTATTCAACTTCCCACAACCTCACCACCAGCTGCATTGGAGCTGACTTCACCCTGCTGCAAGATTATTGGACCTATAGGGATAATCTCATCCAACGCTGGATAGCATAGTCTCATTTGAAATCATCAACATCATGTTTCATGTGTAAGTATGTAGACACACACACACACACATATGTACATAATTATACAATATCATACACATGTATCATTGGACCGTATCTTGAAATAATAAATTTGTATGGGATATTGACTTACACTTGCCATAATAATTCGTCCAAATCCATGCACTTTCACTACAATAATTACGAAAGATTCAGCACTGGCTGGTGGTTTCAACTCATGTGAAAAATAATCCCAAACACTCAATGTATGGTTTATTTACCTACATTTGGCTAATCTTTATTTTAGATGTAGGTACATTGAGTGTCTGGGAAAATTAGACTTGGATCATTTTGCCAAGTAAGGGTTTAAAAAAAGCATTGAAACACACCATAATCTAGACCATGTTTTTCGAGCATTTTGACATATCACCGGGACCCAAAACCCTGGATCCCATGACAAAATCGTCAAGGGAAGGGAAGGCCAAAAAAAACAACAGCACATGTTCTAATAAAAACATGTGCTGCCACTGCCACACCTTTTCCGTGTGCATTTGCTATCAAAAAAACCTGCTTACATACAAGCTACCTATAAATCCTTTGAGAGCTATCAGATTATCACTTTTACCTCGAAGGTCATTTTGTCGTCGGCCTGTAGGTCACCAGGCTTTGGGTGCACCTCGCGATGCTGCAAATCGAAGGTGGAGTAACCTTTTGAATCCATACCCATAGGATCAATGGGCCATGGGAGATTCTTGGGTGCGGGAAATGACGGTTTATGGGGCTCACCCACTGGTGGTCCCTGGAATTTTGGGGGTGGCCACACGCAAGGTATATTTATACGTATAACTACATTTAGCAGATTTTTTATCCTAAACGTAGGTAAATCTACCCAAACAATGCATTTGCTATTTTCGGGAAATTTCCCAGACATTTGCCGCTTCATTGATTTCCAAAAGTGGAAAACTTAATGATCCCGGAGATCAAAGATTGATAAGTAAAGGAACCCATGATGCTAGGACGCCCTTCCATTTTTGCTCCAACAAATAATACCCGTGACTTTGTGACTGTGTAAAAAATAAAAGAACTATTACCTATTTTTGTTTTTTTGCCCGGAAGGGAGGGCATGATAATTTTCAGAGCTTCTGCTTTTCCAAATTAAGATAATGAATTCAACATGCAATGCAATGGAGAAATCCGGCATACAAAACGTATTTTCATCTATCTTTTCGTAGGCTATCTGAAAAGCAGCTACTCTCCAAGCAGGAACTAAAAAATGGACCATGCGGGAATACACCGCATCCACTAACATGAGGTAACTTGTTACCTTCAAACACCCAAGACTTTTTGGCGTCTACATATACACTGTTGAATGCCGTCCTTAATCACGCCTTATAAAGACTTGAGTGTTGATGCCAGCGGGTGTAAAGGCTAAACCCATCATTACACTCCTTTTGGATGAAACCTTGTAACCGTTCTGCTTCTTTATTGGGATGGATGGATTTTCCCAGGATCTGTATCACCTGTTTTGACCCCGCAGGTGGTTGCAAAAACGCAACGAAACTGTGTAAAAGCTTAGCATGAAATTGGTGATGGAAGAAACTATTTTAGATACACACTATATTACCCATCCTACAATCTGACATGATCATGATAATCCATCTACATCTGGAAATTTCAAGTGTTTTTCAGAACAACACCAGCTCCCACAGCCCCAGGTGCGCCCCCGAAAACACCAAACAAATCTCTCCTCGGACAGGCGCAAACGCTCCTCCAATTTGGCGGTGGCCTACGGTTTTTGCCAAGTAAGCGGTCTTTACGGCCCAAAAAACCCGTCAAAAACTGAAGCACTTATCAAGCCTTTATCTAGTTAGTGGTTTCAACCCATTTGAATATTACTGTAGTCAAGTTGGATCATTTCGCCAGGTAGGGATGAAAATAACAAATATTTGAAACCATCGCCTAGTTATGTTGGGAGGATATCCTATGGGGAGGACTTTTTCTACAGTTCAAGAAAAACGTGCCTGTAGGACTGTAGGAACAAACTGTTTCTTCCAAGCTCTCCGACCTGCTCCCTTTTTTCACCGGACAATCATATCAACGTCTGGCCGTTAAACGCCAAAGTCCACCAAAAACCAATGGGTTTTGAAGCCACGGGGAGAAGTTGTAACCAATCATCAACCATCCAATGACTTCAAACTTTGGACTTTTTTAAAAGGAAATCCCTAAAAATCAAGTCGGCCATCCAAAGAATTGTCCACTGGAAAAGCATATTCTGTTAAGAAAAAATCCCAGGAAAACCATATTTTGTATAGTAAATCAAATACCAGGGGTCTTTTGGTTGAAAACTAATATCGATTGTTGATTGTAAACCTCAAACTAAAAAGACACTGGTCTTTTCAGGTCATTCAACCAATCGTCTTTTCGACTTCCAAGAAAATGATTTGTGTTTCGTTTCAGCGCTTGACAAAATGTCCACCCATTACGAGAGCGAGAAGTCCCAGAGGTAGATACGAATCTGCTTTCATTTGGGAGAGAGTGGAGAAAAAACATGGGGTACCGAAAATGGATCAGAAGAAATTGTCATCTTTGCTTTAGTATCCATTTTGGGGGGTCCTTAAGAATCTGGGTGTAAACCAACACATCAATCCAAACTTTGCTGAATTTACACCACCCTTAAAACTATCAGATAGATACCCCAAAATGATGGGGTTTGGAAACACTTGACTCCGGCTCTAATCAACTTTCTGGGAATTTAAAAAATATCTGAGTTTGAGTGAATGAAATACAATCCCACAGGATCCATGTATGGTATATTCGCCTATATTTGGTCGATTTTATGGTTTTCATGTAGGCAAATATACCAGTCCCATGGATCCTATGTCGGGGAGGCTTCTTTCTTCAACCCATTAGGTGATTCAAAGTAACCATTTTATTTCGTAGAGGTCACTTAACAACCTTTTAAAGGATCACTTAACCATTCCAAAAAAGGTCACAAAGAATTGCCTGGTTGCTTAATAGGAATTCTTATAATGGTTGAATAGTAATCTCCACATAACTGGGTAGTATCAGTATAATCTCCTAATATACCCTCAACAACCACGGTTGTCTTTCATCGCTCACCTGTTTTTCCGGGGTACAGACTTTGACCAAAATATATCGATCCGCAAACCGAAACTGCCTCCTTGCACTCATTGGCTGTGCTCATGGCTTGTCGCACATGCTCCGCCAACTCAGACATCGTAACCTGTTGAAACGCTTAACCGCTGGAAGGGTCATCTTTCTTCAAAAAGATTGAGAATAAAGAACACATTTCAGTTGCCAACCACCATATTTTGAATGGGGTTGGTTAACAAACCACCACTTCACTTCTCAATTAAGGATTTAATATCATCATCCAAAACGAGCCACCATCAAAAAAAAGGCGCTTGATTTCCAAGGGATGTTTGAATCCAACCAATTTTTTCGTGCCGACAGGATCACAAGGGAAAGTCACAAGGGGGATTTCCCAACTTGCAGAATGATGGGTCTGGTAAGGGCTGATAATCTGCTGGTAGAAGGCGGCAGTCAAACTTGAGACATTCGCACTTCCCAACCAGGCTATCTCAGTTGCGCAGGGTGGCTAAGCAATCTTCCTCCGTGCTTCTCTGCTGGGTGGCTGATACTTCAGCATCCCTACCCTCACGCCAAGCTTCACACATAGTTCCTCTTAACTCTTAACTTCTAAGTAGACTAGGTACATGATTTACATATTGCATGAACTTTGTGAATGGGGCTAGTAAACATTATGCTGTCACATTTTAACCGTTTCCTTACAAATTATGAATCTGATTGAACTACATTAACTCACAAAGCTGAATTAGAAGGAGCTTTTTCAGGTTGTTTCAAACCGAGACCTACTATATGGGGTGCAGTTGCTTTGTTTACGTAAAGATTTTTGGCCCCGAACAAATATCAATCAATCATCTTCTGATCTTTCAACTGGCTACTTGCTATAAGAATAATAGATATGGTTTATTTCATCATAATTACCCCTATCGTGGTATCTATTGAAGTCATGTTTGCTCGAGCAAAAAACCACGTAGACTTTGAATGAACAACTGGGACAAGTGACTTCAACAAGAGGGTCAAACAGAACAGAATCGTGGCCTTGGCTTTGCCAAGTTCCTCTTGTTGCCGTGCCAAGGCATCCACTTCACCCATCACCTACCATCAGGTGCCCCAATGAAAATCAGGGATGGTCCTGATCTCAGACTAATCACAGAAAATGGATGGTTGGAAGTTGGAAGATTACTTTCATTTTGGGGAAGGCTTCTTGGCAGATGCTATGTTGGCTTTAGGGAGCGTGCTATTTAATTTGGGATGGATGAACCATGTGTCAGGCATGGTGAGATTTGCTTAAGATAATCCTGTAGACTGTGTCCATCAACACTGGTTTTCTTTCGAGAAGGGTAAAGGATGCCATGTTGTCTCCCTCCCAAGAAAAAAAGTACCCCGAAAAACTTGTGACATTGATTTCTTTAAAGAGCTCAAACCTCGGTGCCCTAATGGTTAACCTTGACGTCATCCCTCACCAGAAAAAAGATGATCTGAGCAAAACTTAGGTCCCGGGACTAAAGGTTGAGCAATTATAGTGAGTTACATTAGAAACCCCCACCAAATTTATATAAAAGGGCTGAGCGGCTTAGGGTATAAGGGACTACCGAAGATTTGCCAAGTGATGATCTATGAGTTGTCCTTCCTACAAAATCATTTACAGGCACCTCCGTTCCGTCAACGAAATAAATCTCTATTTTGGGCCTCTGATTCAAATTCTACATCGACCCCGACCCTCCAGTAAAATGACGTTTGAACATTGAACTGTAAATTCACCATCTGCCTCATGGTATTCCAACTTAAATATTGAATCACTAGTTGGTGGTTTCAACCCACTTGAAAAATATGCTTGTCAAAATGGGTTCATCTTCCCCAAATAGCCGTGAAAATGAAAAATGTTTGAAACCACCACCTAGATACCCCCCAAACCATGGAACATTCTCCCTCCAGCGGATCCACCTGTGATTGAAGTTCTTTCACTTTCACTTCCACCTCAGATGTTCATCCCGTGGATTCACAAGTTGTGATTCCACAAACTTTCCCTAAAAAACTCAAGGTATGTTGTATCATTTACCCACATATACCATGAACAAGTAGCCAAATGTAGGTAAATATACCATATGTTCAGTGTCTGGTTTTGATATTTGTGGGATGTAATTTATTACCTGCCCTCCATATGTGGAATCAATGTGAAAACAACATGTTGGATTTCCTTTGAGGAGCAGTGATGGGATGTATACACTTACCCTGGGCAAAACCAACATATCTCACCCTTTGGGAAAAGGAAAATCATCGACTCAGAAGTGTTGGCTGGGATCCGGGATATGCTACAGTTCCCAGCAGGGAATCGTTCAACAGCAGGAAGGAAATTGGGCGACCTTCAACAGGATCATCACTATTCCGATTCTTTTTCGTTTCTCGGAACCTCCTTGTAGTGTCGAAGATTTCAGAAATTTGTTGCATTCAGACAATGACACATCTAACCCCCCAGAAATTTCACATAGATATTCAAAATTGCCATAGTTGAGAGGATATACCTTGAAATAAAACAACATTATTTGTTATCCATTCGCCAAATTTTGGGGATGATATAACTCTTTCTATACCGAGATAAGGACATGGCTCCTAGTGAACTGGAATGTACACCTAGAAGGTTGAAATACAAAACATCAGCTGATAGTTGCAAGGACATGTAAAGAAAAAAAACTCATGAGATGCGGAAGGTCTATCAAAAACGGACACGACCTCTACGAAGAAGAAATCCTATACATTTTTATGGATGTGGCTTTCTGCAAAACTAGGGACATGTCAAGAAATACCCTATACGATATATCCAATAAAATTCATGAGTGATATATATACATATATGCGTACATTTCACTTCACCATGAGACAAATATTTATAGGTTCAAAGAAACATACATGAATGATATGAGTGGTCTGGCTACAGTATCATTCGATCTCTAGACTGGAGGTTGGTCACACAACTTTTGACGGTCACATACATTCCGACATCTTAGTCTTGGATGCTTCTCTGCTCCATGTCTCGAGACCACGACACAGGGAAAAATCATGTGTCGCAAGAACCACTTGGCATCCCCTACGTCTGAGGAACCCGCCTGTGGGATGGAGTTTGATGTGGTGCAGTAGAAGTATGGCTTCGATAAGATACTTTTGAAGCTCCATGCATTTCGACCCAGATTATTCTAAGTTCTCAAACCTGAAACTTAAGCAAAGGCAATTTTTGGAAAGATATGCAAGAATAAGATGAGTATAAAACATGGGCTCACCAAGAAAAAAGGCAAATGTACCAATCTGAACTCATTGATCAAACATGTAAGTGGGGCATGGACACTATTGTCTCAGAGCTGAAATGGCACAGAAATACTTTGCCACCAAAAGCTCAATAGATTGAATGTATCATGGGACTTGCACCTGCAAACTGCATTCATCAGGTCATTTTCAGAAGAACCAACTAAATCCCTTATAAAAATCACCCGTCAAATTCAACTGCTTCAAGTTTGATTGATTGAAATTTGGACGTATCCATCTCTATATATTACTATATGACTATATATCCATCCAGCCATGCGTCATCCCCATCGAAATCCAGCCTTCCCTTGACGAATTACATGATGCACCTGGAGCCATGGATCTGTTGGAGCAAGGGTTTCATTGAGAGAATCATCAGATCATATGTCTTATACACCCCGAGAAACTAACTATAAGTAGCCCATATAGGTCCATTTATATGGGTGAAACAACCCCAGCTACCCACTTATTTTCAGCCATTTATAGTAAAGGCGTTTTAAATATAATACCTCCGTTGATAGGGATGATACTTACTACCCAAGTAAAAAGGGATGGCTTTCCAAGTTGGGAATCATGGCACCCCTGAGGTCCTTGGGAGAAGGCCTTATGCCTTTAGGGTTTCGGGCTATTTTCCAGGGCGAACTGTTAGTTTTAGCGAGGTAGCACCCCTGAGATGTGTATGTTTTTTGTGTGCGGGAAAATGATGATGATGATGATGATGATGATGATGATGATGATGATGATGATGATGATCTACCCGGGTGTGGCAAACTAAGAGCTTTATAAAGCTGGACACATATATCGGACCAGTGTTTTATATAACTTCTCGGGAAAGATGTGATTCAATCTTGGGGGTTACAAAAGTTGAGCGCCCAGATGCAGGATTAGACTTCCACCCAACAAGTGGCTCTCTCAAAACGAGTCATCTCTTCACCCTGTCAAAGGTGCGAGCTGGTAGCGGTTTTGGTATGTTATCATTCATCAACTTGACTTGTTTCAGGAAGCTTGCGAATTCTTAGGAATCAGACTTGTTCAAGGCTTTCTGTTTTGTTAAATTTATCCTGGCTGGTGGTTGAACCAACCCATTTGAAAGAAATATGCTCGTCAAATTGCATCACTTCCCCAAGTAGAGCTGAAAATAAAAATACTTGAAACGACCACCTAGTTACCTTTTTCGTAAGCAGTTGTTAAGAAAACCCGTCTTCAATGGAGGTTACTTCTCGAAACCTGGGAGATTTTTGAGAAATTTCAATGGCGAAGAATCCTTAACAAAAGCACACCACTGTTTTACTACCACAACAAAAAAGAGGAAGGCAATTGAAAAATCATCCCTAAGCCACAACTCCCACTCACACACATCCACCCAACAAAAGGAAAAAAATGGCCTTGCTCAATTCCCCTTGATGTTCTCGAAGTTCTGTCAACTCTTTGGACACCTCAAAAAGCTGGCAATGCCCCCCCAAGTCTACTGCAGCTAAGAACTCAAACAATCCATCGAATAGTGCTTCAAGGTAGGTATTCCCAAAGTGGGTTACAACGTAACATAGAATCCCGGTGAACAAAACATGGAAGAACAAGAAACAAGGTAGAATTTGAACTTTTTCACAGCCCAAACAACTTGGATGCCTTTATTGTCACTGCTCATTGCGTTGCCAACATCATCATGATTGCCACGGTCTTTGGGTGGGCCGAAATTCAAAAGAATTGTTGGATTCATCTTGACCCGTGCAAATGAAAAACATCATGAACATTCCTCAAAACAAATGAAAGTCACTTTGAGTTTCCCATCTGAAAATGAAGAGGTTGGCGGTTTGTTTGCATCATGAAACGTCTATATAGATTCGATAGATTGAACATAAATGATTGATTCATCTGAGGAGTGTTTGTTGCACCTGATGGTGAATCCATTAGACGACTTTAGGTTGAAATCGGGTTCCTATAACAATGACAATTTCACCATACCACGCTCAACAGGTGGCGTAACAGTTCATACCCTTAAACCTACTAACACCCTGGAAAAAGAACCATGTACGTCTACACACGTGTGTATTCTCCAACTGCCCAAATGTTCCCTGAAAAACAAAATCATGCAAGCAACATCAGGCTAAAAAATGATCCCGCCTCACATCATTTGCCCTCACTGGTCCCAAAAACACTCAGATTTGCCGTCTGGTCTTCCAAACATCTCTTGATGTTTTAAGTGTTTTGAGACCATTTTTCGCATACGATAAGGTCTCTTCGGTATTCCAAAGACTTGTCCATTCCTTACCAAGAAATACTTTTTGAACCAAGAACGAAGAAAAACAGTCGTCAACTTCTTGTTAGGTGGTTCCAACGGGACCTTGGTATCAATGAATAATGATCAAATTGGATTACAACTTATCTGATCGACACATTACCTTACAAACTCTGCACCTTCTGGGAGTGAACAGTTCATAGGGATTCCTTAGGGGAAAAACCCAAATTCCGTCATCCCGTAGCACCACCCCCAACCGCATTTCGGTGCCTGCGATGCTAACTGATTCACGCTCTTCTCTAACTCCTGAGAGCAAAAATATCCGAAAAAAAAACAAAAACCCTTGGATTTTGCATGTTCGATGCTTGGAAAAAGTTCCAAAACATATTCTCCCGAATGGTGATTTACCTTGGTGAAAAAGTAAAAACATCACCTTAAAACAAGAAACTATCCAACAGCTTCACTAACAAAAGATAAGGACATCGCTATAAGGACATCGGAATCAGACTTTTCGGTGACATTTTTCCATGGGATGGGATAATTGAAAAACATGATTTGTACACACACAGTCATTTATTCGTGTTCCAAAAACAATTGCCTATTCAAGACTGGATTGAAATGTTTGAACCCAAACAAGAATCAAAAAATGCTGACATCGGAATCGCACTTACTGTTGGGATGAGCAACTTTGCTGAACATCTTGAAAAGAACAAAGAAACAGTCTCACATTCTGGTTTGCAGTTGGTTAATCAGCGCTAACCCTGTGGAACCCGAAAGGATTGGCGACGCAATCGACAATCTTTGGGATCAGAAAGTCGCTGGAGTGGACAACGGCTGGCGGCTGGTCCAAACTTGCTGTTTGATTTCCCAGAAAAGAATTCAGAAACTGTTTGATCCAGAAAAAAAAAGGGCACCAAACTTGTTGTTTCAGTTTGGAAAGAAAAACACAATTCTTGATGCTCCAAAATGTTATTCTGAAATTCTGACAGCGCGAGCTTATCCCATGCTTGGTAGGTCATACTGTTGATGCTGTTGAAATCCGGCTAACCACTTGATATGATAAAAATCCCATTATATCTATTATCTACAGAATTTCATACACATGTTGGGTGGTTTTCTACTGGGACTTCTGAACCATCAGCAGTAGGTCCCAGGTACCTTGGTATGGATCCCAAAAAACCTTGGGCGATTTCAAGTCCGCTCCCAAATACAGCAGCTGCTGAGACACAGGAAAACTCGTGTAAACTGAAATACAAACCAATGAGGCCGTGTTTGTATAGAGATGTTCTCTTTCCACCTTCTCGTGACATTTGGGTGAACACACAGTGTATTAAACATAATGGAAGCAAGATAAAACAAGAAACAAAAATACCAACAAACACAAAGAGAATATACACACAACATACACATGCACCAAAAAGAACATTATCCAAATAAACAGCGAATAATACATGAAAATAAGATAAAATGAGATATTCACAGCCGGCTCATCACATGAATTCATCAAACAATCCGTGATCACCCGCCATTCGCCACACCTGCGTATCAACTTTTCCACCAGATTTCAGGCCAACCTGCGCCACAAGGTGAGTCCATACTACCAGCTATAAACGGAGTGAGATGGTAGGCCCCGAAAAAAATGGCTGAAAATATACAGGTAACTGGGGGGTTGTAAACCTATGCTTGTATCTTTATTTCACCCCCCATTGAAAAAACGGGTAGGGGGTCACCTTGAGGTGATATGTTATCTTGATTTCTTTTTTGATTCTCGATGATTTGAGGGTTATATATCTCTGCTTCAGTTTGGTGGTTGAGGTCTGAGTAGTCAATGCAATCGTAACATCGAGGTTCGTGAGATTTTCAACCACCACCCTCAAGCATTGGTTGAGCCATTCAGCAAAGAATTGAACAAATTGGCAAAGTTTCCCATGGTTGTTTCATGGGATGGTTTTGATGTTCCTATTTTCAGCCCAACAGGTGAATTCCCTATCCCTTGTTGAAGACCGTTTCAGTTGAAACAAACCATATTGGTCTTTGTGAAGTTCTTTAAATCGCTAGTTGGTGGTTTCAACCCATTAAAAAAAAATAGTAAAAATGGGAATCTCCCCCAAGTAGGTGTGCACATAAAAAATATTTGAAACCACCACCTGACCTGCCGATCTGTGGAAGGGGAATAGGTACATCCGAGGCTGGAAATATCAACAAGAAGCATCTGGAAAGTGGATGGTGCAATTTCCAAATATTTTGTCTGGTAAGGAATCTAAGCCAATATATCTTGGCTTGTCCCCCTTCCCAGCAGTTGGAAATGAAGGTTTA
Source organism: Breviolum minutum Mf 1.05b.01 (assembly GCA_000507305.1). NCBI lineage: Eukaryota > Dinophyceae > Suessiales > Symbiodiniaceae > Breviolum > Breviolum minutum. The sequence continues at coordinate 26,721 of DF243132.1, read as the reverse complement.
TAGGAATCCCCTGATGTCGTAGTCCTGGTGGTGACTATTACCGGGAAGGGGGAACAACAAAAAAAACGCATTGATCACATGATGGTTTGGATCAGTCCCCGACTACTACGACTACTACGACTACTAGTACTACTCCTACTACTCCTACTACTACTACTCCTCCTACTACTACTAGTACTACTACTAGTACTACTACTAGTACTACTACTAGTACTACTACTAGTACTACTACTAGTACTACTACTAGTACTACTACTAGTACTACTACTAGTACTACTACTAGTACTACTACTAGTACTACTACTAGTACTACTACTAGTACTACTACTAGTACTACTACTAGTACTACTACTAGTNTACTACTACTACTACTACTACTACTACTACTACTACTACTACTCAACGACAACAACAGCTTCCACATACACAGTTCTCACCAAATTCATCCACCCTGAAACATCCCATGCTTTTTAAAAGAGGGACCTTGTTGATCAAACTCTGTTGCTTCGCCAATTGTTCCAACTCCGACGCCACCTTTTCAACGACGGAAAGTGGTGGATGTTTTGCTTGAATTTCATGTCTCCAACAGTTTTAACATCACCTATACCTGAATCCCCTAAGAATCCAATCTGATAATAAAAGGGAAAAGATCTTCAGGCCCTTGAGCTGTTGAGATTGCCCGCATGCATGTTGTGAATCCGTCTTTTTTTCAGACCACTTGGCATGTCATCTATGGGATGATGAGATTCACAAGCTACAACTGCTCAAAAATCATAAACATTCAACAAAATGGTCGGGATTCATCTTGCAATCACCCTTTGACTGCGATTGTTCATAAAGAACATTCCATTTGGGCATACTTACAAGAGATCAGCCACCTGGGAGTTTATGAGCAACACACGTAACCTGAGTGTGAAACCAAAAAAACCTGAGATGAAAGCCAAACATCATCTCACCTAATACTGTTCAAAAGGATTATCCTCTAGCAAAAGTATCTACATGTGCGAGTTCAAGCTGAATTTTCAGAGATGTATCCTCTCTTTTCTTATTCTCTCACCTTCCCAAAATCAAAGCCCTTAAACCACTTGCACCACACTCTTAGCCCAACCCCCCCCGGTATCACCTGATTCTGAAGCTCATGAACGTGACTCTCCAAACGTTTGGGTGCTTCTCGTGGAGCTTCCTTGTCAAGCCAAAAGTTCTAAGGGGTCCGGGGTGGTTTTTCCTTCAAACAGCGTGACATGCGTGTTTAAAAAAATCAACAATGTTGTATTGTTCCCACCTACTTTCAACATAATCTGTACAACACTGAATTTCAAGCCCTTCATATTTGATCATTGGAACAAAGGCCACACATTTTTTCACAATTGATACGAACATCTAGCACCATTTCTGGTATGGCGCGAAGAACAGAAATTCGCCAGCTAACAAACATGGAAGTAAGTAGGCCAACCAAACTCAAATCATTCTCCACTTAAATACGATATCATATCAAAGCTGCTGGTGCTTAAGGCTTTACTTGACTGTAATAGGATTTCATCCACCGAACCATCAATCTCCATCCTCCTCCCGGCCCCCTGGTGCCCCAGCAAATCGGAAGACTTCACCAAATGTGAACAATCTTAAGAAACAACAAAAAACAAAAACACACACACACACAGAAACCAAAACCAATTTTCTTCAAAACCATAACCAGCCCCCCCCCCCACCCCAGAGAAAAAAGAAGTTTAACTTCAGTTGTTTTTTCCATGTTCGCTTCATTTTTTCCGTTTTGGCGTTTCACTGTTGGGCACCTCTATTCGTAAGACCATCTTCCGCAACGACACCTGAATCAACATATAGAATCCAAAAAATGGAGGAGGTGGATAAAAGTTTTGCGATTTTCCTTTTCAACACTGGGGTGGCTGTCAAAAAGAAATGCCATGAAAGGCCTCTTGAATTCTTGAAGTTTTTTCAAGTTAATAAGTTATATATGTTGCTAAATTTCTACCATCTGGTGACTGTAGATGGAACAAAAAACCTTCCAAGACACACTTGGTTTATCCTGGCCGCCAATCACAAAAACTCTTTCAAAAACTTGGGAGTGACGATCGCCATCTACTTTCCAACCCTAATTGAGCATTTTCACTATGCCATATTATACAGCCTTCAGAGTAGATGTGGCGAGCGAGTCATTTCCAAATGTTGATAGGCTATGACTAGGGTGTTCACTTTGATAAACAAACGCATTGCCATCTACTCTGGAGGCAAACGTCTTCAATTGTAAATATTATTTATCCAATTGATCCACATTATCCACTTGTGTTGCTGTTTGCTACAGTGACACGTTTTTTGGGGGAGGGGAAAAACAGGGGACCCTCTCTCTTTCTGAAAAATACAAGCATCAACAAAAATCAACAAACATCAGAGTTTCCCAGGGGTCATTATATGACCAACCCAAGCAATGCACTACTACAAGGGAAATCCCTCGAGACTTACCATAAATTTGCAATGTTTGATGCCCTCCAAAATGGGTCCCATTTAATGAACCCTGGAGTTTCTCCCGGGTCCAAAAAACAACAAAACACGCGTTTTTTCCACCAAAATTGGTACCTGTAGATCTGCCACATCCGAATGAACACCTCGAAGGTCGCTGTGACAAGTCCTGCGAAAAAAATCCCGGATGATTTGTTCCACGGAATCTATATACCTGGAACCCATTTCTCTTTTGTTTTGGGGGTTGCACCCTCAAAAACAAGGTCTTTTATAATCAAAACAAGGGTCGCTTGATGTCACTTGGGTTCCAGGTATATTTAGTATATTTCATGCAGCTAGGATACTGTCACCCCACATTTGAAGGAACTGATAATCACATATATAAGTCATCTAAAAATAAGAAGTCTTTTCATGTGTCTTCAAAAGAGAATACTAGTAATTAAAAATCAATAGCAACTAGAAATCAACAATTTTACCAAGCTGTGTTGGTAAAAATCTACCATTGGCAAAAAAAACATAAACACTATGGTCTACATAACCCACCTTTCTATGTAAATTACTATAATAGTTCCTAAACCTGAATGTTTCGGGCATTTTTGAGAACATGTTCCTTGTTAAAGCCAACAATTCGGGGTGACCAACCCGCATGAATTCCCTTCCATCGCCTGGCAAGTGTGAGCGCTTCGTTTTGGTCCTGGAAAATTTTCTGGTCGAAACAATCATTTGAATCAAAACACCTGGGTCAAATGTAGTAGACACTAGGGAACAAACATATACCACCTTGGAAAAAGGAAGATCATCTTCAATATTGACTTTGGAAGGGGGTATGTTAGTGCCCACAAAGGTAGACTCCTGATGTTTTCAGAAAAATATCTGGCTAGGTTTGGTGGTGTTTCAACATCTTTGTTTGAACAAAATGCCAAAGAGATGAACACAGGTGAACTGCGTGAAACCAAGAAATTGTCGTGTACGAAACCGACCCTCAAGTAACTCTACTATCCCAATTGTGTTTGGAGTTGAATAGCATGAACTTTTGTGTTCACTATGCCAATAGCAAGTCTACTCTCCCTGAAACTAACATTTTCGCACCTGAAAATGGATGGTTGGAAGACAATCCTTTCCTTTTGGGTTTCGGCCTATTTTCAGCTGCGAACAGTTAGTTTCAGGGAGTATACCACACTTTCCCACACAACAGGTGTAGAGTTCGATGCCATTTTCCACCGTTGAGCTTACCCAACTGACCTCTGCCATGAGTTCCTCCCGCACCGCTTTGGAAGCTTCTTCGGAAGCCTGAAGCAACGTGGTGAAATCCCGTTTTTCCACGGTGAAATCACACAAATCGCTGCCCTTTGATTTTGAGGATTCTGGGGTTCTTTAAAAGCTCCTCATTTAGTAGGGAAAATACATGAAAATCCCTGGCGACCATTATCGCTCCCCCCCAATGGGAACTAACAGATCACCACCTATGGAAGTGGAAAATCATCTTCCAACCGCAACCCTTAAAGGGGATATGTCAGTTGCCTGGAGGGTATTCGAATCTATTCGATCCAACGGGGAGTTTTGTTGTTGCTGGTGGTGGTGGTATCAAGGTAAAGTTGATGAAAGGGGGCCTGTCTGATGAATATGATGACGGCGCCAACAAGCATTTGTGCAAATGGACACGCTTAAGCTATATGTCGTTAGGCAGCAAATCCTAAGTGGTGCGGCTGTAAAATTGAGGTCATGTTGCCGGCTTTTGCCGGAAAGAATGTTCACAAATCCTCTATTGCCATGCACTTTCTGAAGATATTCAATTGGTGCTTGATGACATGACAGCCCACATCTTTTTTCTCCAAACAAGTCCAGCCAAACATATTTGGTTCCAAGTGACAACTAAACTATGAAGAAACACATGCAATTTGAGGCAAGGTGCGCCTAGGGTAAGAACCCAAATCCTTGAACCTCTATCTACTTGGAGTTGATGATCTCAAGCCAGTTGAGTACCGCAATTTCCCCGACCACTGGATGAGCATGCGACATCTCTGCCACCATCGTTGTTTAGCGAAGAAATGGCACAATTGACCCTCGCAAAAAGCTTCCAAGCTCGTTTTTCTTTACAAGGAAACCACCAGGCTGCTTCACCAAAAAGAACCTTCGCAATAATTTTTTGGATTGCATCTATGGTCCCATTCCACACATAAAAACATCTAGATGATGATGATGATGATGATGATGATGATGATGATGATGAGAATGACGATGACGATGACGATGACGATGACGATGATGATGATGATGATGATGATGATGATGATGATGATGATGATGATGATGAATGGTGCACCATATGCACATTCCCAAACTCTTGCCTCCACACGCTGCAAGGCATCATCCATCTGATTCTGCAAAGTTTTCAGCATCTCCTCCATGTGGTCGTTGTTTTTGGGCTCGGCGTTGTTCGGGGTCCGATGGTTGGGGTGAAGAGATAAATGATTTGAATAGGATGTGCAGTATAAACAAATTCATGGAAAAAAAGGTACAAACACATAGATGATTAGATAATGTAAAAATATTACAACCATGAACATGCGCATATATGTACATATAATATGTATCTACACATACTATATCATGTGATTCCCACAGTTGCACATGTTCCGATGTGGTCGATCCTGTGAAACAACAGGGCTCGAGATCAGGGGGTCTCAGGTGTGGTGCCCAAAAAGGATCGGGCGTCCGGAGGCGCAGCCATAGGGGTGGCATCAATTGGAACTTCAGGCCTGGTGGCCTTTCTTGGTTTTCTTGTTGTGGCATCCATCCTTATCAACTGGAACTATCCCCTTTTGTTACCATTTCAAATTGGTAGCGGAGCGACGGCTCACCGCTGTCCACTGATTTTGGCTGACGTGGGAACTTTCTACACGGCATTGGGGAGTGCTGGATTGGGTTCTGACAATTGACAGTCAACAGTTTTGTGGATAGCGTAAGTGGGTAAGATCCTTGCAACAATGCCCACGGAAACTGGAAGTGAAGCTGCTGGTTCAGCCACCGGCGGGAATGGCGGCACCAATTCCTACCTTCCTTATCATCTCATCCCTCAATTCAAACCTGGAGAGACGGATATCAATGATTACAGCCGAAGGTTACAATTCCTTGCGGAGTTGTGGCCAAAAGAACAACTCGGCCAACTCGCCCCGAGGGCGGCTATGATGTGCGAAGGCACAGCCTTCCAAAAGGCGATCCGCATTGATCCTGCCAAGTTGAAATCTAACGATACAGCTGGCGTGAAGTTGCTGGTACAAACGTTAGGAGGGATTTGGGGACGCTCTACAACAGAAACGAAGTACGAGCGTTTTGAGAGAGCGATCTTTGGCACGATACAGAAGGGCGATGAAAGTAACGAAAGTTACGTCGCTCGACATGAAGTTCAGTACGAGGACTTACTGTCCATGGGCCTGACCCTGGAGGAGCTGAGAGCTTACGTGTTGCTCCGAAACTCCTGCCTTTCTGCAGATGACAAGAAGAGAATTATCATTGACTCAGCTGGAACTTTGGACTACAAGAAGGTCACCAGTTCTTTACAGCTTTTGGGGTCAAAATTCTTTGGTGAACTGCAGAGCGGTCATGCCAAGACCGGCCAAAAGACCAAGAGCTATGACATCAACCATGTCTATGACGAGGCGGACTCGGAGCCCGTCGTTGAAACGGATGAGGCCGTTTTCCTTTCAACATCCCAAGAGGCAGCCGATGAAGCCGCGATTGATCATCTTCTTCAAGAGGGCGATGAGGATGCACTGATCGTCCAACAATTCGAGGATTCGATTTTAGACTGCCTACAGAGCGATCAGGAAGTAGCGGCTTGCTACAACATCTATGTGGATGCTCGAAAGAGAGTACTCGATCGAGCCAAAGGTCGTGGCTTTTGGACGCCTCCACCCAAAGGAGGTAAGGACAAAGGACGTGGGAAGTCAAAATCCAAATCGTTTCGTCGTCGACCTCCTCTTGAACAGAGGATAGCCAATTCGGCATGCAGAATCTGCGGCCGTCAGGGCCACTGGAAGGCCGAGTGCCCTTTCAGAAATAGGCCACCGACATCATCAACCACCTCGACAAATTCATCGACCACCGGTGCTTTTGCTGGAGTGGCCTCCGTGAGCAATCCAGGAATTTGGGATGTCATTGGTGAAGAAGATGATGAACCTCCATCACACGCCACCTTCTATGTCGCCGAGGAGTCCTGTTTCACATCATGGGTTCAACCTAAGGTTTCTAGTTTCTGTGGGGAATCACAACATAAGGGGAATGACCTCGAAATTGTTCGTCGTTTGTTGTCCATGCCATCCCGAAGGAAGCCGATCCGAACACCTTTGATGATGAAGCCACCACCTAGAGACCCCCTGCCCAAAGTGAGAGATATCAATCAAGGATTTGTAAAGTCTGAGGAAGGTGCCAATGTTGTCACCTCGGGATCGTTTGGCATAGTTGACTTAGGGGCTTCAATGTCAGTTATAGGGGAGATTAGCTGGAAGATTTTGTTCAAACAAATGCCAACCACGGTCCAAAATCAGATTCGTCAAGCCCCGTGCACCGTGAGCTTTCGTTTTGGGAATGACAGTGTTGTCCAGGGTAATCAAGCTGTTTATATCCCGATAGGCAAATATTGGTTGAAGTTGATCATCGTTCCATCCAATACACCATTTCTGATTGCCAATAGTGTCTTCCGAAAGCTGGGTGCCGTGATAGATACCGAGTCCAACCAGATTCATTTCCGAAAGTTGGGTTGCAGCCTCCGAATCACCTAGTCGGAACGGAAGCTGTATCTCTTAGACCTCTTGGATTTGATCATACAGGCCAATCGTCAAAATGTGTCAGCTGCCGAAACCGTTAAGACCAGTGACATTTTGCAATGTTCAGTTATCAATCAGGACCAATCGTGTAATCCAATTCCTGTAGAAGTGCCAGCCTCACCAGACTCACACACAGGTAAATCTCCAGGAACTCGGCAGATCGCAAACGTTGATAGTGTCCGGCCCAAAGACCTTCCTCACGATCAGCCTTGTGAACTCAATCAGACCGTTGTTGAGTGCCATGTCGACCACCAACCTGGCCAATCGTTTCCGTCGAGTGATGGCGGATCAACTGGATCAGGACGAGACCGACAACTATCTCCAGATGAACTATGTGGAGCTGGGCAAAGAAACCATCACCTTCGGGACTGCCAAGAAGGGGACACCCTACAACGAAGTCATCAAGGATGTCCGATACACAACATGGTTCTCGGAGACGTATCACAACAGCTCCAAACAGAGCCATCGCAAGTTTCTGCACTTTGTGAAGCTCCATGTCGAGGAGCTGGAGAAGATGCCTCACACTCGTCCCAAGAGTGCAGCCAAACCATCGACCAAAGAGAAGGGTCACCGGCCTTGCACGCCACCACTGTCGGAGTCATCCGAGGACGACGAGCTCTGGGACAAGCTGAGTGTCCCCAATCCAGAGGTGGGGGAACTACAACAACGGATGTCAAGGATGGAGAATGTCATGGAGCAGATCCTTGCTCACCTGAACGGAGTGAAGCCGAGCCAGGACCAAGCCTGACTTCCGAGCCGAGTGTAGTAGATCCTGGTGTCCAGACTGACCTATGGGAACAAATTCAACAAATCATGATTCAAGAGAAACCCTCTGAAGTGTTTGATAATCACCATGAAGAAATCCATTTGGCCTATTCCAAAAATTGGGTCGCCGAAGAAATGTGGCAATATATGTCGTCCAAAGGGTTTATCCAGGATCCCAAGAAATACCAACAAATCAAATCGCTCTTGTTGGAAGTTTACTGTAGTTCAAACAGTGAATTGACTAATCAAGCCCAACAACAGGGATCTGCTGCCACACGTTTTGGACTACGAGATGGGAATCTGGCGACACGTGAAGGTCGTCTAAGATTGTATGATCGTCTCATGCAAGTCCTTCCCAGGGACATTTGGATGTCTCCCTCCTGTCGTGCTTGGTGCCGTTGGAACATCTTTAACATGAGTCGGTCCATTGACAGTGCTAGAAAGGTCATAGAAGCCCGTGAAAGTGAAGCCGTACACCTGTTGTTGTGTGATGCGTTGTTCCAATTCCAACTGTGGCGAAGTCCACAGTGCCATGCACATTTGGAGCAGCCTCAAGGATCACAGATGATCCATCGTGAGGAGCTGTCAACCGCCTTGGCCAACACCAACACTGCACTTTGTGATATGTGTGTAGCCGGTCAACTTCGTAATCCTGAAACTGGAGAATTGATGAAGAAAGGGACCCAAATACTCACAACATCAGCCATCCTGTACAGAGCCTTGGGACAGTTGAAATGTAATCGAGAACATCACCATTGTCCAGTAGCAGGGCCCTATAAAGATAAAGCTGGTAAGAGACAACCACTTGCACAGTTCACTGAACTCTACACACGAGTGTTTGCCCGAAAGATCATTCGCATGATGCAGTGTAGTGCCCAGGTGTGTGAACCTCACGGCCAGAACCTTGACCATCGTAATGCACTGCACGAAGCCCACACCATTGAAGAGACTGGAGACACCAAAAGGCGAAGGGTAGGAGATAAACAACCTCCACCACCCAGTTATGTAGCTTTGTACCGACAACAAGCATTAGATAAAGTGATCAAGATAGCAAATGATCTAGCCCCTAAGGTTGGTAAACGTCACTTCCTTTCAGGAGACCTCATCCAGAAATTGTCAGAAATGTTTCCATCACACCACATTTGTGGAGCCGAAGTGTGTAAAGGTGCTGATCGTCGCAGGGTTCCATTTTCGGGGATCACCAAACAAGAAGCCCCTTTGAGATTGACCATCGGCACACATCGTAATGAAAGTGGCCATTTTTCAGATGAGACTTGGGAAGATTGGACTTGTTTAACTCGTAAGAATCTCATTCGAAATTGTCATCCTTCCAGAATGTTGATCACTGTGTTTGCACGTTCAAAAGCCCTTGAGCCTTCGTCATCAGTCGCTGCCGGAACTGCCGGAAACACTAATCCTGAGTTGGTTTCCCATGACAGGGTGAAACGTAACAGTGTTGTTGAAGAAAGCCTTGAAGAAGGAAGAAACCCTAAGAAAAGTCGTCTTGATGAACCTGATGAATCTCGTGAGCTCTCTCCCGAGGGCACTTTGCCGATCGCAGAGCATGGGCCTCGATTTGCAAAATTACCTGAGGAGACTCGTCGAGAAATCACCAAGATCCATAAAAACTTAGGCCATCCTGATAACAAGCTGTTACAAAGAGTTCTGAAAGATCAAAATTGGGAACCAAAGATCGTGGACAGCATTGTCGATTTCCACTGTCCGGCATGTTTCGAAACACAGCGTCCGAAACTGGCAAGACCTGGTCATTTGTCCGAGCCTAGGGAATTCAATGATCTGGTGTTAATTGATGGTATAAAATGGACCAACAAGAATGGAAAACAATTCTACTTCGTTCACATGTTAGACGCAGGCACCAATTTCCAGATCGCATTCCTGGCTGATGATCGATCATCAAAAAGCATGATTGAGGCGATCCGCCATCGTTGGTTTGCCTGGGCTGGTCCTCCACGACATTTAATGTCGGATAGTGCTGGCGAATTCTGCAGTGAAGAGTTTGGACAATTTCTACAAACTCACAACTGTCGTAGCATTGTCATTCCAGCTGAAGCGCATTGGCAACTTGGTCGTTGCGAAAGGCACGGGTCCATCCTGCAACACATGTTAGAAAAGTATGAAATAGATATACCCATCGATGATGACCATAAGATGTCAGAGGCTTTGATTCAATGCACCAATGCAAAGAATAGCCTTTCTCGGTACCGCGGATACTCCCCGGAAATACTGGTGTTAGGTAAAGCCTCCCAAATTCCTGGTTGCAACAGTAGTGAAGATCCTGATTCGGCCTTTTGGGATCCCGATGAGAATCTTGACCATGAAGGGGAAGGTACCGTGTTTCAAAAGAATCTCCATCGTCGTGAAGTAGCCAGACAAGCCTTCATCTCTGCTGATCACAGTCATAAAATTCGTAGAGCCATTCTGAGAAGATCACGGCCATCCCGAGATAACTTCCACAGGGGTCAATGGGTTATGTATTGGAGAAATGGACAGGGGCAACAAAAGGGGGGTTGGAATGGCCCTGCCAAAGTACTGATGGTTGAAGACAAGAATGTCATTTGGATTACCCACAGCAGCCGTTTGTATAGATGTGCCCCTGAACACCTTCGAATGTTATCATCCCGAGAAGCCACAGAAACCATAGGAAGAGAACAGTGGGAGATTCCTCTTACGACGGGAACCGGTGTTTTCCAATTCACAGATCTGAGCCATCAGCTATTGAATGATCCTGTCGCCGTAACGACCTCAACCAATAGTCCCAATGTGCCCCAAACGGCGCTACCAGAAAACGCGGCTGAAGATCCGCTGACCCATCCGCCACACACACAGGCGGCTCAATTAGGTGGAGAGAACACCCCACCTTTCCATGGTCAGCCTGATGCCGAACCAGAGGTGATGTCAGTACCGAGTCTTGAGAGCACTGAACCACCTAATCCCTTAGATGGTATCCAAGTACCCATACCAAACTCTGATAATGAAGAACATACGGAAAGTGCACTGACTGTTATGTGGGAACAAGAATACGATCCCTGGGAACTCCTTCCTGATAGACTTGTGAGACACCATAAGGAGCCCCGATACCGTTTGTTTTGTCCGACCTTTGCACCTAACTGTCCAGTTCCCCTTGAATGGTTAACTGCTCGTAGACAAACGGAAGGAAAGTTTTGGAATCATCATAACTGGCAACGTAATGATGAATGGTATGGGAATCCCGAAGTTGTCCAAAATTTGCCATTGCACTGGTTTGGGAGTACCACCTTTTTCTTCAAACCCGAACATCGTTTGTCAGAACCCCAAAGGCAAAAGAGGGATAAACGGAGCAAAGGAACTCCAAGGTTCCAAGGGATTGAAATGTCTATTGAGATATCGCCTCAAGATCTTTCCCATTGTAGCAAACAAGGAATGCCCGAGCAAATAGCTTTCCTCGCTTCGTCCTTGAAGAAACAAAGAACAGAGGTGAAAGAGAGAGATCTTACCCCGGGAGAGCTAGAGCTTTTCCTTCAAGCCAAAAATAAAGAGATTAAATCCTGGATATCCACAGAAACTGTAAGGAAGATAGCACGCAATCAAATTCCGGCTGACCAAATCCTCCGGAGTCGTTGGGTCCTGACATGGAAACCTGTGGATAGTCCCTCAGAAGGGGTAGGTGACAGTCCTTTCAAACCCAAAGCAAGATTAGTCATCTTAGGTTTTGAAGATCCCCAATTAGAGATGCTCGATAGAGATGCACCCACTTTGGGAAGAGATTCTAGGATGTTGATCCTCCAGTATGCTGCCTCTGCTCGGTTTGCCGTGAAGTCCTTCGACATTCAAACGGCGTTTCTCAGGGGAAGCCGCCAAGATGGCCGAGTGCTCGGAATGGAGCCACCTGAGGAAATGAGGGCCTTCATGAAATTGGAACCTTGGGAATGTTGCGAACTTCTCAAATCTGCGTATGGCCTTGTTAACGCACCTTTGCTTTGGTATGAAGAACTTCGTTCCTCCATGATAGCTCTAGGCTTTCTCATATCACCTTTGGATCCGTGTGTTTTCGTGTTACCCCGACCAAACGGTACCGGAATTCACGGAATAGTTGGAATCCATGTCGATGATGGTTTGGCTGCCGGTGATACCACCTTTGAAAAGGCCATTCAACGTCTTGAACAAAAATACCCTTTCGGTAGCAAGAAAGAAGGATCCTTTTGCTTCACGGGCATTCAACTGCAACAATTTGGAGATTCGTCCATTCATTTAGACCAATCCAAGTATGTTGAAATATACCTGCCATTGAAATAGAACGTAAACGTCGATTTCAAGGAGAAGAAAAGGTAAATGAGAAAGAACGGCAACAACTCAGGGGTCTGATTGGATCCTTGCAGTATGCGGCCACTAATACTCGACCGGATGTTTCTGCAAGATTATCCTTCCTTCAGAGTCGTATCACGACTGCTTGTGTCAAAGATCTTTTGGATGCCAACCGTTTGCTTCATGATGCTAAGCAACATAAAGATACCAAGTTGATCATCAAGCCGATACCTCTAGAAGATGTACGATTTGTGTCTTTTTCCGATGCTTCCTTTGCCACCCGGTCCAATGCACAATCACAAAAGGGCTGCCTCATAGTAACTGCCTCTAAACAGATTGGACACCTTCAACAGAGTGACATTAGTCCTTTACTTTGGTATTCCAAGAAAATCGCAAGAGTTGTAGGTAGCACACTGGCGTCCGAAGCTTACGCTTTAAGTGGAGCAGTAGATCTGCTCAGCTGGTTGCGCATTCACTGGTCATGGATTTGCAGACCATCGGAAGAGTGGAAAGACCCTGAAAACTGCCTGAAAGGTTGTCCAGAGTCTTATGCAGTGGTAGACTGTAAGAGCCTGTTTGACCTCATACAGAAAACTACTGTGCCACAGGCACAGGAATATCGTACTACCCTGGAAGCCTTAATCATCAAAGATCGTTTAAAGGAGGGTATAGAAATCAAATGGGTTCACAGTGCTGCACAAATGGCCGACGCACTGACCAAAGTCATGGACTGTAGCAGTCTTAGAGCTTTCCTTCGTCATGGTAAGTGCATCATACACGATATTGATGAAATACTCAAAGGGAGAGCCAACAAAAAGGTCAGAAAACAATGGACGGAAAAATCATCCGGCCAATGTGGGGAAAACGATAATGAGTTATAAATAAAGGGCTTTGAACACCTTCTGTGATAACAGGGTTTTGAACTCGAGATCATATCCACTCGATTACATGTTCGCTTTGCATCCTTTGGTTTTGCCTGTTTCGTTAGTTAATTTATTTTGTTGTTTGATTTAATTGATTTTTGATGAGTGTGATTCCCACAGTTGCACATGTTCCGATGTGGTCGATCCTGTGAAACAACAGGGCTCGAGATCAGGGGGTCTCAGGTGTGGTGCCCAAAAAGGATCGGGCGTCCGGCGGCGCAGCCATAGGGGTGGCATCAATTGGAACTTCAGGCCTGGTGGCCTTTCTTGGTTTTCTTGTTGTGGCATCCATCCTTATCAACTGGAACTATCCCCTTTTGTTACCATTTCAAAATATCATACTATACTAGAATATATTAGAATTGTGTCGATCAAGTTGTTGTTGTGCAAATCTAAATATACATGTATTGCTTCAACACTACCAGTAGTTATTAACTAATAAATATCAGTACCTTCTACACCAGAAACCTAGCAGATTCATTCTAATTTCAGGATACACCCAAAAATGAATGTTTGGTTCAGATGATTTTCCTTTTCAAACGGGAGATTTTCAGGTTTAAACTGTTAGTTTTCCAGGGTGTAGGTTTTTTGCGCAACAAATTCCTGAATCATCAACATTTAACTCCAGCTTTAGAGTTTCCCTGCAAAGTCTGGCAATTTTGATGACTACCAAATGTGAAGAAAAAAAACATTTAAACCTACACAAAAAAATAANGAAGGGGGCGGGGTTATGGGAAATGATCGTTGAGGTCATTTCACCTCACCATCACCTGCACCCAAGAATTTCCAAGAATTCGCCTGGTTGCTATGGAGCTGCGACTCAAAGTTCTGCTGTTTGGTTCCAAAGCTATGCATCTGCACAACACGTGGGGTCGAAAGAACCAATGGTGAGATGGCACCATTTAATTTTGCAGCTGTACTGAAGCAACATGTTTTTTGGACAAAAATGGATACCGGTTTGCAATCGCTTCTTGAAATTGAACCATTTTTGAACAAAATCCACAGTTTTTCCACACAAAAAATCTTCACTAACCATCAACGTCATGCTGGCCTTATCCAACAGCTCCTTATCCGAGTCCTGAAAGGACTGGAAGGAGATCCACTGGGGTTTCCATGAAATCTAGGCCAGGTTCTCAATGCTTTCCCTCAAAGCAAAAATCAATAAACTCTATGAACACCCGGCAAAATTAATGTCCTTGAAATTCACATAGCACATGAATATTGATGGTTGGAAGAGTACTTTCCTTTTGGGAAGGCTTCGCGATCTTCGTGGCAGGTGCTATCCTAGTAGTGAAATGCTCGATATAAGCTTTCCATCCTCAAATTGCACAGGTGTTGAATCATTTCTAGTTGGTGGGTTTTCACCACCCAGCTGAAAATCATGCTCCTCAAATTGGACACCACCAGGGTGGTACTTTTCACATTTTTCAGCCACTGTCTGCCATGCCTTCCAATTTTAGGCTTCCATACTTTCGAAGTGCCGAGCTCATCATTGGTCTCACGAAACGCCTACATAAACACCGAGACAACCCCTCCAGACCAACTAGGAAAGGTGTACCAAATTTCGATGTATCGTCAAACGAGTTGGTCCTCCAATCAGCATCCCACTTGTTTGAAAAACCACCAAAAATGGGGCCGTGAAGGTGGCACCCCCAAAGATGGTTAGGTGCTGGCAGATGATCATCCAATGTTTCCAAACGGGAAATATGTTCATATTGAATGTTCAAGATCAACCTTCACGAAAGTATCACAAGTTCTTGAAATATTGATGACAATTGAAATGGTGTATGACAACTGAAGATGGTAGATAACAAGTGAAAATGGTATACCCCAAGTGTTCACTGTTCTGAAATGGTGCAAAATAATTGAGAAAAACCTTCAGAAGTAAACTCTCTCCCAGCATCATTGCCAGGTTTCTTCACCACAAAGCCAATCAAAAAAAATGACGCTTAATCGAGGTGAGTCTATACCATTTCCTTACATGGTACTTTCCCCAAAGATATCTCTCTCTATATATATGTATATATATACATTATGTATATCCAATAGCTGTGATGTTTTTCCCATACACTCCCAAAAATAAACACATGGAATCTTACCTTTGAAAAGGAAACTCATCTTCAATCTACCTCCGTTCTGGGGTACTATATTCGACGGAAGTCGAAGGCCACTAAAAGTATAGTCCCCTGAAATTGTTGATTGTAAACCTATACCAAAACAATGCCATCTTTACGGAAACACCATCCAAAAAATACCCAACTTGGACTTCCACGGTACTACTGTTGATGGAAGAAATCCTGCCCACCTGGGATGTATAAAACCCACTGTAAATAATGGGATAAACTATCAGCTGGTGCAGGAGTTCAGCCATCAACAGTAGTATTCCTTGCTCCGGATCTGGTCCAGACCTTGCTCCGGATCTGGTCCACTTCCTGTCGCAGTCATCCAGGAAACCAACAGTGCAACACTGGAAGGAAAGGAACCTGTACCCATCCAGGGAAGTAACATATCCCACCTTTGGAAGTTCGGAAAATCATCGACTCACAAGTGTTTTGGGAAAGGATATGTTAGTTCCCAGCAGGTTACTGTAATTCATCTTCTCAACTTCAAGCAGCTTGCTTCCTGGAAACACGGTACGCACACTTTAGCAGGAAATACATGAATCATTCAAATTTCCACTGCAACAAATGAAAGGAAACAAACATTGACAAACCAACGGAAGAGAAAAACACAGGAAATACTACAGGTATATTGGATCAAACATTTTACACTCCATCGATTCTAGCGGGATATTATTGGGCACATGAAGCCCACAGCAAAACTTAGTGTTTTTTTCGGGTCACTTTGGTCTCAGGTGTACAGTATATAAAATATACAAACATGAATATATTCATACACCTATATTCCACCCAAAAAAAACTCAAGACACGAGTTTGCACCAGGATCTTTTTTGTAAACGTCTCAGGTCTCTCTATTTTGGTATGTTTCCGTGGAAGGGAAGCTGAGTGAGTTTCAACTTCGGAAACGACTCCTCACGAAGGCTTTTGCACATCGCTTGGCTTTCCTGAAGGGGATGTGCGACATCGACACGGTTGCAATGTCAAAGCATTCTCCCGGAAATTACGGAGATTTCAAAGGTCTCCTTTGAGGCTTTATGTTGGAAGATCTCAAGATTTTGTGTACATCTTTTTTCTTGAAGTTTATCATTGACTAGAATATTGCAAAACGAATTGCAACCATCAGCACCTCCAAAAGCGATTCTTTGTCACAAGATGAACGAATCTAAGTCTCATCTAGAATATGAATTGCCTTTAGTTGATAGTTGAACCATAACCTAGGCAAAAACAAATGCTGATAGCCGGAATGCTACTTGTCGTAACATATAGGTAGTACATCGCTATCTCCTGCTTTAAACAAGACTTTGGTTCAATTTCCCTTCAACATTCACCAAAATTCACCAGTCCTTGGCTACTTTGATGGCGTCCTCCATGTTGCCCTCGGCTTCAAGCGGTGAAAACCAACCGATATATGCACCGATGTCTCAAATCGTGTACACTCCTCGGAACGAACATATCCCCATACCCAAGGCATGTCCGAAGATGATGTAGGTACTAGTTTCGTCAAATTTGATTCAAGCTGGAATTGAGTAGAAACCAAATAAATTGGCCATGATTCATCCAACAGGAGCAAAGGATCAACATACTGTTGATGCTTGGGAAAAACAATCCTGGGATGTTGTATATGAGATCATGTGCATTTTAAGAAATAAACTATATATTCAGTGGCGCAAGATTTCTTCTGGGCAAGACCCATACTTGCCGCTTGCATTTGAGGACGAATCAGGTGTCAATGGTGGACTATGAAATCACCATCAGCACTACGGATATGATGCCTCAAAATTCATGAAGGACGCCACAAAAAAAACTACCAATTCAACTTGGAGGTTTGACATTCATCTCGGGTGAACAAAAAAAAAGTCTTCAAAAGGCTGCAAAATCAACCTTTGAATTGAAGGTCCTGTAATGCTGCCAAAAAAAAAGGCAGATTCTAACTTTCCTTTATCAAATCAGTTTTTTTTGCCAAACATGGTCAGCAACAAATCCGCCAAACTTCCTATTCCAATACCATTCATGGATCTGGAATATTTACCTATACATTGATCCCATGAAATTTTGAGCCATTCGCGGATCCGGTAAATACATTGGACTCGTCCCATGGATCCGTCATGGGTTGGGATCTGAAGCCACCCGGTGCCTCCTTGGTCGAGGGACCAGTGGCCTGAATACAATGGCAGCTGGGAGATGCAGATTGATGACACCACCAATGGGATTTTATCAAAAACACATCGTCAGTTCCGACATGTGTTTTTTGGTGTAACAAAAATGGAGTAAAAAGATAATTGGTGTAACTTAAATGCGTCTTGATGAAAGGAGAAAATCGACGGAATCAGCTGTTTTAGAGGGAGAAAACAAAGACATCAACCATTTGAATTTGCTTGTGTCCGTCGTTTTTAAAAAGAAACACCTAGTGGGAACAATCTTCAATGTCATTGGAATCCATCAAATAATCAAAGTTCCAATCTGGGTCGCTTCCATTGGCTTGCCATTTTCAAAGGCATTTTAAGATCTAAAATATCCTACAGAAACTGTCAGTACCGTCAGTACCATGAAATTGTCAGGAAACATGAAACATTGGGTAAATATACATCATGCAAAAAAACATCTACACTTCTACATTATATTGTACTCAAAGTCCAAACTCATCTGGTTGGTGGTTTCAACCCATCTGAAAAATATTCCTCAACATGGGAAGGTTCGGCATGAAAATAAACAATATCTTAGTTGCCACCACTTAGTCATATTGAAACATTGAAAAACACTTTCCCAAACAGATTCCCGAACTGCGTTCGATTCACTAAACGACTTCGCCAGTTTTGACGGGTGTTGTGTGGGGCCTGGAAGCGCGTCTCAAAGTCTTTGAAACGTTCATCTTGAAGTTCGATCAAATCTGATTTGATGCCATCACGCAGCATATGCACCTGCATCGGTGGGTTGTTTTTGATGAGAATCTGAAGTCCGTGTTTTGTTGCTTTTGAACGTACGGTATCTACCTGTAATTTTTGATGTCTAGAGCATTCGCCATCATAAAAGTATATCTATATAAAAATGATACGTTATTGTAACTTATGACAAAATATACCTATACCTATCCTAACATCCCCTTGGTCTTGGAAAAGGGCAGGCAAACTTTCTGTCTCTCCCTCTTTCTCAAAACCACACCCTTTCAACAACCATAGCCCTTAGCAACGCACCACTCATATTGGACATCTTTACCAAATATTTTTTTAAGGCTTTGAGGATTTCTGTTTCTGGAACTGAGGTTTACCGTGGTGGTCGTCAACCTCCATGAAAGTATCACTCCCTTCATCAGGAATTTGCTAGCCATAGTTTGACAACCGAGATTTCAAAAGCGGAAATAAATTAGTCTGAGTGCATCTTGTGCTCCAAAACAACTACTGTTTAAGGAGTCTTGAGTGTTTGTGCTCTTCGCTTTTGTTTTTTGCAGTCTACGCTAGAAAACATCATACTCTAATACTCTGCAAATGTATGTCAGTATATCCATAAAGTGCGTCAACAGTCATTACAAGCATTTTTGGTGTTACTATCGTCATCGTCATCACAAATGGCATCTACCATCTCCACAATCATCAGGATGAACTTTAACAGAGCGCATCTTTCAAACCATCACCTATTTCTCTAGCCCACAAAAACTCTTCTATAACTCTTCTAAAGTTATGGATGATAACGTTATGTGTCTGCCTTTTCTTGTTTGTTTGGCATTCTTATCAGTTCGGATCACACATTTCCCATCCCAACATGGATCCGAGGGATATATAGCCCATATATTTGGCCTCCGCAGCACCGGGCACACTGTCCTTCAGCACTTCTTCTGCTGCCTTCGGCTTTCAAGTTACGGCGAAATCAACCCCCAACAAACCCCAATGAATCTTTCGGAAAGTCTTAGCGCTTGAGCCCCACTCAATTTGTCAATTAAAACATCAGTCCAAATGAAATGGGAATCTCTTATCTTTTGGCCAATTGGTTTTTGTTGGGCACTGGCATAAATCAAAACAAACAGAGTGAAAAAAACAAAAACATACATCCCTAAACATTAGGTATTTCGGTATTTCTTCCATTTTGTTTTTTCATTTGGATACCACCAATGAAAATCCATAAGAAAAAAACCATCCTGATTCCATTGGTGGTCATGTTCAGGTCGCCCGGCCAGGGGGAAGTTTCAACCGGCCGAAGACGAGGGAGTTCATGACTTTTTTCGGCAGCTAAAAGCCGATGTTTTACCCAACTTCTGTCAGGGACAAGCTGGGACAAGTTCAGTGGTTGCCCTGCTGGAAACTAACATAATCCTCTTTTAAAGGGACTTTTGAGTCGATGATTTTTGCTGTCCCCACCTAGGATACACCACCCGGACAAAAGTTATAAATTTTTAATAGGGCAGGGTTTACACA
>DF243131.1:4451-45715 GCA_000507305.1 Breviolum minutum Mf 1.05b.01 | reverse complement strand
ACCTTTTTAGTTAAATTTAGTTATTTACAGTCATACCAATGCCACGCTAGTGCTATGCTAGTGCTTAGCTTGTAGATTATTGTAATTTACTATAAGGCCAGCCTTATAGAGAAAATATATATATATTTTTTTTTTTTTCAATTCCAATTCCGCCAATTTTATATAATCCTTTAGACCGGGAATTTTGAACGCCAGCCATATACGTAAATTAATTTTCAATTTAATTTAATAACAATATTATATATTTGTAAATTTAAACGTATTGTATATTTAAACCTCGCTTTCTGAAGTGTCTTTCGAACGGTTTTGTAATGCCTTGATGTCCAAAGCATAGCTTGCTGTGAATATCATCATTCCGAGCACCACCAATCGTTGGGTCAAGCCACGATAATTCAAGTTGCGAATCTCAGGAGTAGCGTGTAAAGGCGGTAAGATTGTTATGAGCAATAAAGGAATCACACCAGATACAGATAAGGCGACCAGGAAAAGCACCAGGACTTTCCAACGAAATGACCGCCTTTCTAATGGAGTTGCAGCTTTCCAGCGAAAGCACTGTGAAATCAGAAATGAGCCACCTTGGAAATATGATGCCAGAAAAAATGTATTTGCAAAGTGGTGATGAATGTCATGTCCATCTGGAATTTTGTGAGCATCTTCCAAGATCGTGCCTCTATTCGTAATTGTGGCTAAACCCAGCAGTGCCAATGTGGCCACAAGAAATAGAACCTCTGAGAGCCCCAGGAAAATGGCATGCACGATGTTGCGCTTCGCTTGCCACAACATGTCGTGTAAAAGTGCCATGGTTGGACACAGAAAACAAATCCAGGTGACTGCCACTCCAAGTGTCCAAATATAACTCTCCGGTGGTACCTCCGTTGTGAGACTAATCTCAGTGACATAGGCGGTTCCAAATGATCCATTATCCAGACTCCCTCTGTCACACTTGCCACTGACCAAAGCTGAAATGTGAGAAATGACAATCAGTGTTGCTAAAATCAGCATTGCTACAGGTGGCCAAGCAACAGCCATCCATGACATCAAAATCCTTTGAGGCACAACAGCCATGGACAAATAGGCAAGCTTCTCCTTGGAGGAACTCACTGGAAAAATTGCATGGCCAAATCTTGAGCTGAAATCTGGCTGTTTGGTGTCAGGCATTCGCTAATACTTGGATTTCTTTGTATGGATCTCTGCCAAGCTTAAGCAAAGCGTTGATTGATGTTTTAGCCCAGCCTATGCCCAACCATTGATTCACGATGCTAAGATATTGCTAAGTGAGGTTTATGGTGTCTCTGACGGCAGCTACCCACATGCTAACCATACAATGTTGTCACGAGTTTCAACTCACTGTTTCTTTCATGATCCAAACAGGAGACTAGAGTTGCAAAGGATGAAGTGACTTGATAAACCAGTAGTACCCCGGCTATTTTTGATGTCGAAAGAGTCCTCCCTCTGCGAAATGCCGCAGGGCTGTGCAACGCTGCACAGGAGCCTTCTGACTGCAGGAGAGGTTGTTGATTGAGTGATCAGAAAATGGACTGAATCCTAACTCTCAACAAATGTCAGGGTCATTGAAACAAGTTTGCTGCAGTCAGAACTTCTTTGAGAAACGGCTGGACATGATCAGGTTTGATCGTGTCTGCGTTGGACACCATCTCCGTGATCATCTTAAGAATCGCGAAGCATTAGCAGAAAGACTGTCTACAGTCACTGAAATCAGGGTATCGACAGCTCCGGGCTTAAGGTCCAATCAATGCACCACATCCTGCTCAGTCCATGTCAGTGCTAAATCCCGCAGAAGGCCACATCCACAGAATATAGATTGTTTGCTCAACATCTTTACTACATGGTGCACTGTCTTCAACCAAGCCCAATTGCAACTACATTGGCATCATCCTCGCATGGATGCGCTGATTCCGGGTGTGCCATCTCCATGCAAGCTGAAGCTACGGCACGTCCAAAAAGCTGGTATACAGTCAGTTAATGGTTTTTCACCCCGAGCTTTGCGGGAGAATTCACTACATCCCCTCCAAATGGCTGAACCATGGCAAGCTCAAACAGCCGCTAAAGGGTGCAAAGGACTGGTCCGTTGAAGGAATCTACTTCAATGACAACGGATTCTTGACAACCAGTTCCTTTAGACTCCAACTTGGCTCAGAGCTCCATTGGCAGGGGAAATGAAGGTGTATTCACAAATATTGCCACAGCCTCTTTCAGGGGAGACTACAAATAACACAACGACAATACACAACATTTCCACATCGACTACGAACAGTGAAAGCTGCAAGCAGAGTCTTACAAGCCTGCACTTGCAGTATGCTGACATTCTTTGCTTGCACTGCTAAGCATTGAACACCATCAAACCACCCATGGCCTGAACACACTCTGCCGAGCACTCATCGTCTTGGTGGCACCTGTGAATCATGCCATTACATCTTTGTGCTTTTGTATACGAAACGTTGGAAACTTCCAACTTCCCACCTTGGGTATTGGAGTTGCCAGCGAAGGTCCTCGAGCGTTGACATGTGAAAGAATCTGTCCAACAAATGCATTTTCATCTGTCACAAGGATGTGGAATTTTTTCAGCATCCCGACCTGATGGTTTGGCTTTGGGTGCAAGTGCCTTTGCCAAAGCTGATCTAGGTGAGACCGGAGCAGCCTTGGGTGCCTTTGGACTGGGCACAGGCACACTAAGTGCCTTGGTTTTCGGACTTGCCGTTGCTTTGGCTTTGGGACTGGCTGCTTTGCTGGTGGCTTTTGGCGTCGCTTTGGGTGGACTGAGTGACGAAGGTGGTAAGGCAGGAGTCTGCTTGCCACGAGGGCTGGGAGGAGTACTTACAGCGGTTGCAGCTGTGGGGCTCCTGATGGCTCGTCGCACAGATAACGGGAAGTCCGAAACGCACTGTTTCATGAGTCTCCAAAACTAGGAACGAATGGCATCGTAAGTTCTCGGAACAATCCACACAAAATGTTTGCAAGCCATTCTGAGTCTCATTGATCTCCGCGTACCCTTCAAACCTCAAAACCTACAATGGCAGCAAAGCCCAACCAACTTGAAGCTCCTTGGGGTTCGCCCACCTTGCATGATTTTGGAGCGGGCGAAGTCGATGGAGCACCGTTTCATTATCTTCCATCCCCTAAAACATGCAACGCAAAACTGCAAGACCTGAAGGTTTTTCCATGTTTTATCCCTTCACTCTTTCTCGCTCTCTTTGTGAAATCGTAAGGAGTGGCAACTGTGTGTCTTGTGCCATCATTCCCCCGGCTTCCAGCGATAGCCTGGTGGAGTTACTGCGCCGTTGCCTGCTGTACTGCCTGCATGGAAGAGATTCAACAAGTAAACAAAGAGCTGTAGTGAAGAGTCAATAGAAATATTGAAATAACAGGACCTACATGACCTACCACATGTAGGCGCCAAGAAAAAAACATTTGCAAGTTACATACGGTCAAATAATCAGCATCTAAGCAATGTCATGTATTAACCATACCACAATTCCTTCCCTACTATCAGGTACAAAAAATCACTTCGCAATTCCCAACTACAGTATATGATCTGCAAGTGATCAAGTCGTGAGTAGTAGTGAGTAGTAGTGAGTAGTAGTGAGTAGTAGTGAGTAGTAGTGAGTAGTAGTGAGTAGTAGTGAGTAGTAGCAGCAGCAGTAGTAGCATTCCTAGTAGCAGTTGTAGTAGCAGTGGTACTGGTAGTGGTAGTAGCAAGCAGTGGTGGTTCATAGACAAATGCATGCAAATGCAAGCTAGTAGCAATTACCCGAAATATCAGTAGTTCGGTAGTAGTGCAAAACTGTTTCAGTTGAAAGTTCCAACCCCTTTGCCACCTTGTGGAGCTACACGAGGTGTGCTAGCAGGTGTACGTGATGCTGTAGACCCTGCAACACACAGGAACTGCTGACAGCTTGTGCTACCCTGATCTCTCATCTGACATTGGAGTTGACTTTGGGTGGATCTACACGACTCTACAGCATTTCTTAAATCTACTTCAAGCTTTCATAAAAAAAAAAATGGCTCAGAAAGGCGACAGGAAAATTCAACCACAAGTAGACCTTGACAGAGCAACATTGCTTTCAAATAACAATCCCATCATTCCTAGTATACATTTATAAAAAATATAAAGAACAATCTACAATGTCTGCAAATAGTACGGCACCGGTCTACCTAAAATACACACCTGAGCAAAATATCTCGTTTCCATCAAATGACACAATGACTTCGTGGTGCCTGCAGCCAAGAACTTGGCCTCCAGCCAAGCACATTGCAAAAGGCATGAGGGTATTCACAAGTCTGGTAAACTGATCAAACAGCTGAAAAATCATGTAGAAGGATATGTGCTTCAGAATACATCACTCGCCCAATTTCACATAAATGATCATAAAGTCATAAAGGGACAATTGTATACAAGTGTTAGAATCGAGCCTACCGGTCCTGTACTGAAGACTGGTGAATGAGCTGTCTGCTTTGTGCCACACTTTGCTCGAAACCATGAGGAGATATATGGAGACATGCAGGTGCTGGCATCCGCATCAGCCACCGAATGTCTTGGGATGTCTTAGGTGCCGGCCATCGGGACGAAAGCTGCGCCCTGCTTCACTAAAACCTGGGAATGGTTCACAAATCTGCAAACCTCCAACCAGGTGATATATTAAGTGATGATTCAGGTTGAGTCTTCCCAGTAGAGCTCCGTTTCATAAAAGGTATGTAGAGTTTCTTAAGATAGTAAACCACCAACCTGAATGACTGATTGACCATTGTCTGAATGTATGCGAATAAAACATATTTACGAAGGTACGTCAAGTAGTATTTGTATATTTGATATTAGTACAGTACACTATATCTAATATTTATAGTTACTACAGTATGTATAAATTGTAACGAACAGAAAACAAGCGTATGAATTCATTCCCAGCTTTGCTCACAGTTTTGTGTAACTGTTGTTTTTCATTGTGATTCAGCTTTAAAACATCAAGCCACTTTTAGAATCTGTGCAACGTCAGGCGTTACCCTTCATGATGCCTGCTCATTCCGAAGCTGGACTTGAACAGTCTTCTCCCCGATCTTGTACCTCAACCAGCTAGGAAAATGAATTTCAAGCGCTTCGACAATGAATCGTCATGAGTCATCCATCCATGAAACGTCATGAAACATCAAACCATGATATGCTGATGACAAATCCCTATACAAGACAAAGTGAAGGGTGGCTTGTTTTCGACAAGTTTTGTTTGTCTCTGCCAACCGTTTAAGAAGGCATTTACTCTGAATTACTCTGAAGTCTTTGAGCAATCACGCTTCCAAACATATCCAGTATGATCAGTATCCAGTATCATCTTTGCTGGGTCCAAGCTTTGGATTGCCCTCGGTAGATCCTCTTGGCCTCCTGACGTATTCGCACTTGCACGACTCACTGTCAAGGTAGAGCCAGCCTTCTCCACTGCCTATCAGGGCGTTGGCCAACACAACGATCCAACGTCTGAGAGTGTGAGTACATGCGCTGTAGCTCAAGGACATCAAACATAAGTGTGTCTTTGGGAAGACCATTGAATGACATCATGCCATCAACCACTCAAAAAAACACAGCAAAATACTAGAAAATACTAGAAACCTTCTCAAGGTCAGCATGTCATCTTGGTAGCAACGTGGCGCAGCATCAACATGCAATAACATCATATTTTCCATCATGGACATATCATATCAGTTTTATATCATCTTATGTCTCCTCACGTTCCTAGTATATAGTCTGAAAGACGTACCAGGAGCGTACAAAAGTACATTGCCGCCAGCCTCTGTGACTAAGCGCACCTCCTTTTGCTCCGCCGTTTCCTGCGCTGATTTCGTGCCGCGTCCCACCCCCCAACCCTCTGAACAAATCGATCCCTGCAAAAAAATTGACAAAGAGCATCAGAACAAGATTGGATACGGTTCTGAGACATCATGCTCCAAACTGGGACATAAGCTTCTCCCCAAATTCAAAGGAACATGATACTATATCTCCACATCTCGTGGCATAGTGATTTACTGGAAAAAACAGGGGGAATCCAAAATAAAAACAACATAACAGCGGATAACAGCGAAAGACTTTTCTGGAGACAAGCCTCTTCAGTCACATCACCTTGGCTTGACAATGTCCGAGCAGAATCCACAAGACCCACGTTTTCTGAGCTGCGAACCAATGGAAATCTCCAACATCCTTGAAGCCCGGATTGAACTCCTGCATGCCCAAAATGGAGCTATTGCATATAGCGGCGCTCTTCTCGACCAACAAAACTTCATGACTTATATCATATCTGACATAACTAATGCTAACAATGTCCGAAGTATCTATCTCAAACCAGGCAAGTATGAATATTTCAGCATTCCCCCAAAAAACCATCCCAAGAAATCCCATGGAATCACTGCCTCGGCTCCAGTGGAGCTGGATGTGGCTGCCTTAATCATTTTGCCGGTAAACTTTAAGGATCCCCATACCACTGGTCACCATGAGCCCCTGGCGGAGGAGCATTGGCTGGAGACTCTGGTCGCTCTGGTGTTACCTCAGAGAAGTCAGTAGAGCTCACTGCCGCATGCTCAGGTTGATTATGATGACTTGCAAATGATTGTGGTTGGATTTCACGACCTGCAATTGCAGTTTTGTTTCATCATCTTTCATGTGATGCAACAAGCTGTTGCAAGTGTCAACTGCACTTTGATAGATATTGTCAGCATCACCTCTGGTCACTGGATGCTAAGTCACTAACATCTCTTGTCATCTCCGCCCTGGAGATTTAAAGAACATCGCTCTTTGAGTGATTGCATGCAAAAAACAATCGACAGCTATGCTTGTAGCACCCCAGTTCTTCTAAGCATGTACAGATAGATAATCCTTGATGGTTTGCTGACGAAAGTGCAAACAAATACATACGACGAAACCCAGGGGGGCGAAATTGATTATCTTAGTTCAACTCTATCATCTCTACATCTTACATCATCTTTCCCACCTCAAACGCTCAGTGGTCTCTTCACGCTCATTGATGGATGCCTTAGTCGAATTACAAATTTGGAATCCCAAACTCTGCGCAAACAAAAAAATGCTATGAAGATTTTAGGCCTGGAAAGAAAACTAAAAGATTAAGGGATGAAAATCATTGTTGGAACCTCTAGGTGTTCACAAAAAAACAGCAAGAAGATGCAAAACGCATAAGGTGCCATGCATTGCAATGCTATGTTTCCGTGTTTTGTCTATTTTGAGCTTCCTGCTAACTGCTAATTTTAAGAATCCATTTGTGTACCCTGAATCCGGTCAAGACTTGTAGGTTTGCCTTCCCTCACATTTGTCAAAAAATGAGTACATCCTATCATTAAAGTGGTTTGTTAATATCAAAATCATGCAAAAATCCTCTTCTGGAAGTTCATTCATCAGGAGTTTTAGTGGATTTTGGAGAATACTGCCCCGCCTCAGTGTCAACCTCCATCCTCCACCTCCTCCGTAGCACTTGCATCCAAGAAGCACGTACACATACCAACCACATGAAGAATACTACAGAGAGCCAAGTTGAATCCTGTAGCCAGAGATTGCGAAAGGACGGGTGTACAGTGTTGCAAGACACAAAAAAGCAAACATGCAAAAATGCAAAATCATCAAACAACCTCTCTTTTTGCGTATCTTACACCTCGAAGCGCATGTTCCAACATGCTAAATACACGTATGTATATACATATACGCATAGGGATAACTACAAAATGTCAAAAAGCATCGATGCAATCCTGAAGAGGCACAAAGCTTTCAATGATGCCTGAGCTCCTGTGACGGGGCGACAAGGTAAACAAATGTCATGAGGAAGAATCGTGGAAGGGTGCTGTTGCAAGTCCTATAGGCGAATCCACTCTGAAGCCGCCAAAAGTGGAATGTCCTAATAGATAGCTTGTGAGTGCACACAAGCATCTGATACCACCTGCGCCTGAATTTATTGTATTCACAATGTACGAAATGTGATCCGTGAGCCAGCTATGATCACATGATGTATTGCTAGGAAGCCTTTCAAGCAAAATGCATGCACGGCAACAGGTCAACCAGTGACAAGTTCACAACACACATTCCAAGGCGGTGGCATCTTCACGAGGTCACTGTTGCTGAAGCCACCACCAGCAGAGCTCAATGCTAAACTTCCACGCATCGTGCGGCTCAGCACCTTCACGGAGTGAAGCTCCGAACGTCCAACCGATGACTTTTCCGACAGCTTCACTGGCCACGACCTTATCTGTCTCAGCAGATTGAATTTGCAGTGCCTCCACAGGGACACAGAATCTTTATGCAATGGCAGATTCATCCTGGTGTCAATGTCACTGATATGAAAAGTTGAAAGGTGTTGTGATGTCGTTTGTTAAACTTTCATCTTCGTCACGTCCCGGTCCCGCTATCTTCAGCAAAAGGTTGGGCCTGCCAAAGGTAGAAAAACCTGAGAAACACAAATTGACATATAGAAACACCTTTTTCTGCAACCATGGCAGACAGGTTGAAGGGTCAGTAACTTCAATGCTCTCAGCTGAGTTTCAACCTGAGAATCCTTCCGTTTCCCAAATCATGTCAATAAAAATCAACAGAAGTCCACGACAAGCATCCAAAAACACAACAGTTTGGATTTAGGATCCTCATTTAAGTCTTGGGTTCATGCCTGCATAGATAGAAAAGTCAGCTTTTCACATTTCCCCAATGCGCCAAAGCCACTCTGCAAGCTCAAAGGGCTTGGACACTTTCGCGCTGCGACCCACTGCGAAGCGCAAGGCACGAAGCTGTTGCGGCCAGCGTGCCCAGCCTCGTATCATTCACCATGAAGCCACTAGATACATCAGTGTTGAGGTGCTCATGGGCTAATCACTGGTGGATGGCACAAATTAGGGGCTCCCAAAACTCGGATGGTTGAAATTGTTGATGATACATTGATGATTTTGTAGGAAACTGATGAAATTCCGGACGCCGGAGACCAATCCGCTTGTCATTTGCGGATATATGCGGTCCAAAATGCATCAACATACGTATGGTAGTTGCAGCTGAGGAGGAGACTGGCAAAGACAACGAAAAGTAAAGCGTGATTCTCCATGGCCTCCCAGTGGTGCTGACATGTGGAATCTTTCTGAAATTTGGGAGCAACTGCCAATGAGTGAAATTGGTGCCCAAACACGGAGCTTTTGGACTTTTAGAATTTGACATTCATTCAACACCTATAGTCACAGTCAGTCTTCAGAATATTAGATACAGCCAGCGTTAGCGCTATTCTTTCAACTTCTGTAACACCATGTGACAAAGAGTTCTCCCAGTGTTCCGCCCAAATTGGCCTGACACCGGGTCAATGAGAATCCCCTGGCATTCCAAAGACAAATGGTGCTTTGTATCAGGGTCGAGGTCGGCATGACGATGGCAACAAACAGAAACCAAAGCCCGACAGAATGAAAGATCGAAAAATATCAAAAAAATATTAAAAAAATGTGCAATGACATTCTTCGGCTTCGGGTCTTTGAAAAACTTGGGCACCCGAGTGCAACGCTGTGCCTGAAGAGTGAAATCCTCAAGCGCACTGCTGCCCACATGGCCTGAGGAATTTACTCACTCCATGAGGTGATGGAAAAAGGATGAAATTTCATTCCATCTCTCTTTGATTTCAAGATGTGCGAGAAGGATTCAGTATGATTTTGGTAACTTCCTGAGACCAACATGTCCAAATGAGGGACAAATCACTAGGGGACACTACGCTGGTGATCAATGCCCCGCAGGGCAGGCAGGGTGAGAGGTGGAGCTAAAGATTCAAAATCAATTCAGGCAATGGCAGTCCTAACCAAACATTTTGTTCTTGGAGCGTGTCCAGTTTCTACTGTAAAGAATTGAATCTATGCCTCTATGCCCAAAGTGGATCATGTATCTATAGTGACTTCAACTTGGAGTAACTGGCAGGGTACCTCCTGGTACTGTACTTCGTGCCAAGATGCGTCTGCCTTTTCCATAACTTTGCTCATGTTTGCAATCGCTGCCTCCGATGTGAATTTGACTTTCCGAGGCAAGTATTCATGCTTTTGTCTGCTTTACGGGGCTTTGTGATGAGGACAATAGAAAAATGGAAGCAATCTGGTAGAGAACCAAAGAAGGACGGTCCGTGGATGCATCGTTATGTTGTGGCTATACAGACTTACTTGGAAAACGTGCTGAAAGAAATGCAATGTAAAACATTGTAAAACCGTTATGGTTATTTTTGGCAAATATACATACGGGAAGAAAATGTATAGTCATCAAATTTGGTGTTGTGCTTATTCTTATCTTCTATTGTTGTTTCGTGAATACATACATCTCCGTGAACGCACAAACGCAAGCACAGGGCCTTGGCTTGATCTTTGAGCAGCCCGCGGGTGTCGGAAATCTGTTCCTGTCAAGTTCCCATGTTAAGAATCAGTAGGTTTCAGTATGCAATAGTCTGCAATACTAATAGAATAGAATGCAGTACTTTCCAAAAAATGCAAACAAAAACATCACTCCATACCAGCATTGCTTGGTGTGCACATTTACAGTGCTTGGCTTTGTAGTGTGCTCTGTGTATCTTTCGGTCATTTTCATGTGCCATTGCCTGCTCACTGCGTGGATCGTCCATGGAGTCCTTGCGAAGCCGGTAATTGGGGGGACCGGGAATTGCTCACCCATCAATTGGGCGAAAAGCTTGAACCACACGGAACCCACGTGACACCGCTGCAAGTGTCAAGTGGTGGCATCTTAAATCATGTACGTAGCATTCCATTATGTGCGAGAAATCTGGATGTATGATTTGTATGGAAGGTATGCCATCCTTTAAACAAGTGCTTGGACTTAGTCTGTGTAGCTGGCCATGTCCGCCCAAAACCCCGGCAGGCTCCTCTAACCAATGGTCAAGCTGAACGGAAAAGCTATCACGCTCCGCATCTTCCTTAGGATCTAAGTGTTGGTTCCACCAGTTTTGGCATACAAAGTCACAAGGTCTGTGCCTGTCTGACGTTCTCCGTTCTCTGCTGCTGGACTAATTGAATAGAACATAATAAAACCCCAAGCCTAAAACCCCACAAAACCTTGTCGACTTGCTCCCTGCTGCACACTATTTAGAACATGTTTTTCCAGCATTTTGTGCTGCAATCAGAAAAGAAACCGGACAGAAGTTTCTCTAGAAATCCGAACAACCGAAACAATGAGATATCTCACTCCGCCCTCCAGGGTATCCAACGATGAGGAAGCGCAAGCGACGAGGAGAGTCAACAGACGGCAACTGACGGTGAATGAGTCGCAACAACGCCCACCATTGATTAAATGGTGCAGTTTAAAAGGACAAAATATCAAACACAAAAGAACACGTTTCGAACAAACCAGCTCAGCACTTGTGTTTTCTAAACATCATCCTCAACAAAATCAAAAGGCCAAACCCAAGATGGTGTATCATTGCAACATCATGTAACATCTCATTCAAAAGGCTGAGCATTGACAAGAAAAACTACATCCATGGTATGTATACATAGAAACTATTGTTGTTCATTGGAACTCCATCTCTCAAACCATTGTGCAATCGTGCAACAGCTCAAGAAATTGAGCCCGCACCTGCTTAAGCATTGATACAGCTTCAACGGTCTGTCGGAAGGTCCTTGCCTCAGAGTCACCCGCGTCCGAAGGTGCTGTGCATAGATCTGCAGGATTTCCCATGCTCCACACAATCATCATAGACAATGATGTTATGATGGTGATGACCATGACAATGATGATGACGATGACGGTGACGATGATGACGATGACGATACGGTGATGGCGGTGGCGGCGGCGGTGGCGGTGGTGGGTTTCATTGGCGTATGCCCAGTATGCATGCAACAATCCAAATCAGATCGAACTGATTGATGCAGTGAGCAATATTGCTCACACTCACGTCACCCCTGTGTGCAACTTACTACACGAAAGGCAAGGCCCACTCCACCTGTCCTAAAACAGTCTTGTGGAATTCAATCCTTTGTCAAAACCAACTCTCAGAAATTTTCTGTTTCAATGTGTTTCAGTTGTGATAGTCATATTTCACACATTCAAATCACTCATCTCTTTTCTTAAAAGAGCTTGGAACCTTTGGGCTCAGTCTTTGGGTTTCTTGCCCATGCACGGAAGACTTTGGTCAAAATGCGCGGATGGATCATCCTCGCCTCAACATACGAAGCCGCCTTCCTGAAATACCCCTTCCGTTTCAAAGTAGCAAAATATAGTTTATATATCTATAAATCTGTAGTATAACGTTTTTACAAAATCATAAAAATGATGGAAAAGTGAGAAACGAAGAAATTGTCACAACACTTCAGTTTGCCAAAGGGTACGGAATCAGATCCGTCATCCTGTAGATCAAAATAAAGGATCAAACGGATTGTGCCTTCCCAACATGCCACTAACATCCCATTGCCAATCACCAATTACAGTCATCAAAGAAGAATGATGTTGTATGTGCGTGTGCTTCGACATCACATCCCTTCACTCTGTGATGGTAGGCTCATGCAGATTTCAATCGATTTAGATACCATGTTTTCCAATGATTGAAATCTGGTAAAATCCCAAGTGCGGAAACAAGAGTTGCCGAGTTGCCAAAGACCTCTTTCGCACTGCTTCCAAAGCTGGCGATGAATGCTCGATAAATGTGCTAAACTTAAACGCCTATGATGCCTCTCAGCAGGTCCTACCAACAAAAACTAGCTGCTTACGTTCGGCAAGCACATCAAGACGGTTGAATTAGAATCTTTTTGGAAGACCAAAACTTTGCCTTACTGTCGCTGCAGTACATCCTTAAACTCTGGCCCTCCTACTCCTGATCGCCAAAAGCATTATTTGTGTAAAATTGTAAATTTATGTAAATTTATTTTGGAGCTGAACCCACTCTGAAATACTAAACTGGGTAGGAGACATAGTTCACCCTGTACCATTGAGGTGCAAACATCAAATTGGAAAGTCTATAATAATTTCATCATAACATTCGTATGTTTTTCTGGGCATTGGTCATAATCTACACAGCACTTTCAGGTCAAACAAGGTCGAATAGCCAAATACACCAACAACATCCAACTGCTACAACACCTTAGACATTCCTTAGACAAACCTGAAACCCGAGTAAATAACCTGCCGCTCAGGCCATCAGCCGTCCCAAGCCTTTCTCAGCTTTTAGTCTTTCAGTCTCCTGGTGTTGCGAAGGCTTGCAAAGAAAACGCATCTGCTGTCGGATCGCACATGGTAGTCTTTCTCAGAACAGTTTTTCCGTGGCGCTGGCTCTTTCGATGCTTCAATGAGTTCCAATGGACAAAAAAGAATGAGGAAAGGACGAGAGTTCTGTCTTAATTTGCACTGTCAGCCATTTTCCACTTGTGCAAGATCCTGTGACGTGATCTCCGATTGCAAATAGGCCCTCTGCAAGACTCCTTGAGTCCTGGGGCAGCACATGGGGGTTAGTTGGCGTCAATCAAACTCATCTTTGGCTCGAGTACTGGTGCCCAAAAATGGTCAAGCGTGGAGATGGCAAAGCTTATCAAAATGGATGTAAAAAGATGTGACTCGTGTACGTAAAGGTAGCATGGCTATTTGAGTGTGGAGAATCGAATGTGGACGTGAAGTCAAAGCTTGAAGTATCTTTGAAGCCATTTAAATGTTTGTGCAAATATTAAGAATGATTAATCAATATTTGAAGGAGGTAGAGATGTTCGCGGATGTGCCCCAAAAGACTGAGGCAAAACTGCCACAAACAAGTTGAATTTGGATGAATTTGGGTGTTCCTCCAACAGACTTCATCAGAAGTGATATCCCCTATACACATTGGTGAACTTTAGGATGCAGTTGATATCTTTGTCTTTCGACACCCAAAGAGGTTGATGACATGTCACTTATATATCAAAACTCTTCAAATGTCAATATGTCCTGAGCTTTTCTTTCTCCATCTGCAACTCTTCTTGAAGCGCTTCCAGTGCCAACTGCGAGTTATTTGCACCTGGGCACATTCACAACATGGTAAATTACCTGGTAAACCTGCAACTGTTTGGCTCCTTGCAGCCCAGGGTGAAACGTAAATTTCCTGCAGCCAAGGGCACTCTTCACTGCATCTTGCCGTTCCTGATCCAACTGATCTCGGAGGAGTTGAATCTTCATGTGAAGATCACTCCTGGGGCGTTGGTGCGTTTGATGTCAGTTGGTGACCATCAGGAACTCACCGCCACTGAAAAGTCATCCCAGCCTCTCTCGAATCCAACCTGGAGATTTGAAAAAAACGTCGGAGAATTTTCTCACCACGAAATCAACTGGACAACGTTGCAACAGCACAGCGCACCTTCAAGTCCATG
The DNA here is from genome assembly GCA_000507305.1 of Breviolum minutum Mf 1.05b.01. Classification (NCBI taxonomy): domain Eukaryota; class Dinophyceae; order Suessiales; family Symbiodiniaceae; genus Breviolum; species Breviolum minutum. The sequence continues at coordinate 31,375 of DF243131.1, read as the reverse complement.
GCCTCTGGGCACCTCCATGTCAATCAAGTCAACCTGGAGGATTTTTGATTTTGTCAAGCAACAGCTGATCCGCATACTTTGTATAATGCAAGAAACTGATTGATGTGGTAAAAATGTGTAAAAATGGTGCAAGTTAGCGCTGTTTTAATATGCTCTTCTTCTCGAGCAACATTTGCCACAAAGATACAAAGCAAAGGTATTCTTCCCATTGGAGTCATTTTTTTCTTGGTCTTGGGGACTGATAAGGATACCTGCCTTGTTGTCAGGAGTCTTTCCCTCAGCACAATCAGAAGTTGCAAAACCCGTCACCCAGAATCAAAGTCATCAAAATCACTGGCACTATACATTGCACAGCTTCGTTCTCAGTTGGCCACTTTCTCACCAGGAAGTGGACCCAAAGCCTCCCAAGAAGCACAGCCACGTTGACGCACCTCGACGTGTCAAACAAAATGACATGTTTTGCTTCATTCAGAAGCCTCCCACATCTAAGGTCAGGTTGTGAAAAGTATCCAACAAAATTACTCTCCGTCATCTATGTATTGCTGTATATATTACATCGTCTTACATGATAGATTGCCATTCTGCTATTGTGAGATAGTCTCGGCAGGTAGGGGAACACAATCAACATCCAGCAAGGAGTGCATCTCTTTGGCAAATCATTTTGGGACTTCAAGTGTACATGCTGCAGTTCTTATGACAAATACAAGACAAAGGCACACTCTGCGCGGGTTTTTGGTTGAGAACAGAATGTGTTTCACTTCAAATTGAGAGTACCAATTGTGTATCTAATGAATCTATATAATCACTAATGCAGCAACATGCAGCAACAAACAAGTCAGGTACAACCATGCGAATGAAGCCAAAAGACACATTTCAGTCATATCTCCATTTACCCGCGAATCTCATTACTATATCGATTAGTTCTGACCACTGGGGGAAGATGGAAAATGACTCTTCAACCTTCCTGACTTCGTTGGTTAACTGTTAACTAAAATGTCACCGTGAGCTGTTATTTTGGAACAAAAAGTGGAAACAGGTATGGAAACAACAAATTTGTTGAAGAAGAATAAACGCGAATGACTTGAAGGATGCCCGGGATCCCCAACCGTGTTACCACGTCGAGACTGCATGGGTTGCAAGCCCTGCCGCGCTTCAGCAACCTGTGCGTATATTGATTTTGCGCTGGTTTTGTGCTCCAACACCTTGAGAAAAGAATCTAACATTCACACAAATTATATTCCCTCTTTTTCATAAGAATACAGTATATACCTCGCAAACTTCCAATGTTTATAGAGTCCCCCCGATCGTGCCTGGCGTTCCTCTGGGGCCTGACTATAGGCTCTGCAAAGGTTTCAAGTCAACCGTTGGCTCCATGGAAATTTCTTCAGAGGACGTTGGATTCTTCGGATTCTTCGGTCATGGTTTTTTTGTTGACGCATTCACCTGGAATTCTCAGATCGCAGATATGATGCCCCCAGGCTAGATCCCAGACACTGGCTTGACGTCAATTTTGAAAGGGATGGCTAAACATTTTTGTCTCGAACTCGACTTGATCAAAGGGATGTGTCTTAAAGTCACAAACTGTGATATACATCTAGATCGAATCATGTTTCCCAACTTGGCCCCCTTTCAGTCTGGGTCACTGAATTTGCAGCTACATTTTGATCATTTAAGTCGAGACCCTTTGGGCCATATCTGATCGACATGGACATGCATGGTCATGGAGTCACATCCCACTGGTGACTGGACCCTGTACATCTCAACTCATTTGGCTCAATCAGTCGTCAAGATTTGGCCACTGATTTGTTGGGTAAGGATTGCACTGCACAGGAGAGTCTGGGATTCTGGCAGTCACAAACAATAGATGGATGAGTGTCCAGTGAAAAAGCTTGAAAATCAAACTCAACCTCCACTCAAGAGCCATCACCAGTGTGAAAGTTTATCTTCCACATCTCCAGCAGTTTCAATTCTTTAGGACTTTCCTCATAATCATACTGAAATACTTTGCTACACAGAAGGCTGCGCTTTTGGCGATGCTAAATTCATCAAACCTTTGCATGGAAGTCCAGCTGCATTGTGTTCAAAGTTACACACGTCTGGATGTTTCTTATTGTTTGTCACCCTAGGGCCCTAGGGCTTTCGCCTGCAATCCTAGCATCTGACCAATGCATTAGGATATCAAATAATGATTAATCGAAAATAAAAAAGGCAACGTTATCAAATGAAGCCAAAATGACCAGTCATGCCGTTTGACCATTTCAAAATTGAACTGCAACTTCTTTGCTAGCTCGACACATTCTGCGTTTGAAGTCTCCATGGTTCACTTTCTGAGATCAGTTTTGGTGCAACTAAAATATCATCAAAAACATAAAACCATTCGCAACATTGACCCGCTCCATGGCGGACCTTGATAACTTGCAACACTTAAGTACAGGGAAGGACGTGCCCGTTCTTGTGGTCTCCACTTTCCAGTCTGAGTACGCAGCATGAACCTCCATGCCTGTACAAACTCTGTTCACAGAGAGCTCCGTGAGAGTGATAAGTGTCCGGCTCTAGCTACCAAACAAGATCCAACACCGCGCATCCCAAGTGTTTCATTTATGTTCACATTTCACTGCATGTTTCAACACTGTTTCAACACACAACATAAAAACATCAAACGTCTCAGATTTGCAACCGCACAGGATTGGATTCACCGTGTTGGGTTTACCTAACAGGCTGATCCCGTCTGGACTGACCAAACGGCGATCGTCAGACTGTCTACCATAAAAGAAAGCACAGGTTCCAAATGCGTTGTTTGAGCGACTGTGTCTTTCCAACATGCCCCTCGCAGCAGGTAAGCAAAGAGGGCTTCAAGTACTGCAAGTCGCAACAAGCTATCCTTTCTCTGCATATTTGGGTGTTTTTGGTCCTAGGTCCTATTTGGCCAGCTAACAGGTTGCTCAACTTCGCCCTTGGGCAATTCCAGCACTAACAGCTTTGTAGTGTATTCAGCTGATTCAGATCACCGTGCTACAAGAGGAGCCTCAACCCAAATTGCCGGAAAAGTATCACATCACAAGACATTCAAAGGGGCAAACACAGAAAATCATCAATTCTTCACAAGGTCAGATTTCAAGGTTACATCACGTTGAATGCAGAATCCCAAAGACTCCCAAACTTCCCATGATTCACAAGACAATGAGGTGTGGTTCATGACTTGGCAGTTTTCCGTCCATGTATTGCAAACAAGCAACAAACACGATGCAGGAGTACCTGCCAAACTTGAGGCAAATGTGAGTCACCAAAGTCAAACTGTAGCGCATGGCACGATACAAATTCATGGAATCTGATGTATGAGAATTACAAACAACGACATTTCACAATTTCCTATTGTAGACATTAAAGATAATATTAAAGTTTCATGTGTTGCAAATAAAACCAACTATACATTTTGTGTTGTAGATACAAATTTATGAAGAATCCTAATTCTTATTCATGAAAACCACAGACTGACTTAGCAATACCATATTCGTAAGGTATCAAAGCTGCCAAAAACCAACAATATACATTGAATATGCTCAAATCTACAACAAATAAGATGCCTTTATTGAATAGAACTAACACTGTATGCAACATATTTTTCAACACCGGTTCCTTCTATAGTAAAAGTAACTGACAATACTTAAATGATATACTGCAATATGCGTGCTTTCAAAAAGACCGTTCTAAAGATATTGAAAGTAAAGTATCTGCAGTAACGGAAACATATTAACGGTTTCCAACCCAAACAATGTTACAAATGTAAAGAGCATGATGTTATCTCTTCTTCACTGAAAAAACTTGTTCTGCGTCTCCACAGTTGTCTATGTTGAAGGTTATAAACACCAAAAAAACGCAATATGCAACGTAGTACCTTGCGTATCAATGCATACCAAGGGAAAACTCAGGAAATCACAAATCTTATGTATTCTGAAGCCATGGTAGACACTACAGTACACAAAGGCATGATATTGTACTCCTCTTATTCGAGATATCTGCATAAAATATATTGAAATATCATAATTTTGCGCTATTTTGACACTTGATTGAAAAACACATCTCATGATTTTATGCCTCCTCCTCCGCCTCCATGACAACAACACACGACCAGCGACAACTACTACGACTCGTTTCCAAATAAAACTTGCTTCATGCTACCTGTGAAATGATTGTGTCAGAACAATTTAAAATAATCATAATGCTCTGGAGACATAATTTCACATGTCACAATAACTTTTAAATCTGAAGCTCGTGTTTGTTGAAAATACAATCCTTCTATTCATTATTTTCCATGACTATAATAGGCATCTTTTCTAAAACATGCGATCATATGCAGCAGCTTAAACTAGCAAACGATATAGAGGTGCTGAATTGAAGCTAAACGCTCAATAAAGGAACCAAAAACAGAAGATATTTCGTCCATGCATCCATCTAGAGCATTTTCAGTCCATTGCTTGGGAAACTCATTAGTTGGTTCAAGTCTTACAATTTATCGCAGGGAAAGAATTGTAACAAACCCAGTTGCAGAAAATTGATGAGATAAAGTACATGTATTTTCAAACGACCATGTTGTATCTAATTGCAATCATCTCAAGAGCCAGGTATTTGATGATCTAGAATCTATATACTCTTGATATTCACATGCGATTAGAAATGGATAGCAATGGATCGAAACACGGTTTGAATGTAATTCGCATTTTGATCCCAGAGCTGCCCAGCCTTTGGCGTCGTTTGCGTCTCCGTGCCTTTGTGCTGAGTTTGGTGAGTGGGTGGAGCGTCCAGGTTCAAAATCTTGGTGTTTGAAATTTTAAATTCCAAGATTATATACTGAGTTAAAATATGACTGATAATATGATATAACATTGATATAACAGTAACATAATATAAAACTTAAAGAGAAAGAGGGAGAATAAAATATGGCTTGATTCCACACACACACACACAACAAATGCAAATACATGCAAATCATATGCCTGTGCACATGTATAATGATGTCCTGGAACCCGAAGACGAAGTCTTGATTCATGACTTGCCAAAACCATGCAAAGCATCCGATCCAACACGTTGATGGATATTTCAAGCGAAAATTTTGACACATTGACATAGTAACGGATCAATTCAATCACTGCCGAAATATGTCGTAGGCAAGGAAGTAAACAAAGCAAAACAAAACAAACAAAACAAACACAACAAACGAACCAAACAAACACAACCAAACATAACGAACCAAACAAACACAACCAAACATGACGAACCAAACCAAACCCAACCAAACCGAACCAACAAACCAAACCTATCCTTTCACATAATCGCATCATGCATCATCATGCTGCATCCATCCCCTAAGCCCTTCCTGCATAGCCAAGGTGCTGTGTAAACCTTGGCGGCTTCATCCGTGGAGGAACTTTGAGACGAATCCTCACCCAGGTGCCTCATTCGGTTGACAACTCAACAACGTACATGTGCACATGCTGGTTTAAATAGTCTTATTAAATCAAGATGCTTTATAGTGCAGTTTTCTATAGTTTTCTTATATCATTTTCGGCCTCCGCAAAGCTTTCGCAAGACATCAGTGTTACAAATACTTTCTCAGACCTTTCGTGGCCTGCATTTCAGAGTTCGCGGAGTCATCTCACAGTATCAACAGTGAGCGCCTTATTGGTTATTACATGGGAGGTTTTAATCGCCGCTCAGTTGGGCAATCACACTTTCTTCAAATTCCAGCAGGAAAAATGCTGTTAAAAAATTCATGGCACAACCAAACAGGATACTTCATCGACATCATCCTATATGACTTCCCTCAATCAAAACACCCCTGAAATTCCAACTTTGATAACCAAACTTTGCAAATTCCAGGATGTTCAATGGAAATCAGCACAGCGGTTTTACCTCTATGGGCATAATGAGAAGTGGGCCCAACTTCCACTGAACCCTCTCTCAGAGAAGGCACTCCTCCAGCTGCGACCTCGGATCAATATTCATCATTCTACTTTACATCATCTTACCGCTACAAAAACAGGTACTCATTGTTCATTTCATTGAAGTTCATAGAAAACAGATCAATTTAGAGGAATAATGACGGTAGTTGTTGGTAACGCTGGACATGTCTCTCTGAATCTCATGGTATTCCACCAAAAATCTGTTGATCCAAGCCGCCATATAACAGCAGCTGCCTTGGAAAACACATACAGACATCATCGAAGACAGTGACCAAAAGAAGGTAGAACGTACTACAGCAATTGTCAGATTTCCATTCGGACATATGATCATGTCCTTTGAGGACAGGGTAGCTTAAAGAAAATGGAAATTTGTGTGCAAATTCCCGGAACGCGGCATTTCAAGCAAAGGACCAAAAAAAATCAACAAAAACACCCTACATATTTGGTGGAGTACACCAAGTACACCTACAGGTGCCGAGTTACAGCTGCTGCCTCCAAGGACAGGCCCGATTCGGCCTTAAAGCGTGGCCTCGAACGCCGTACCGCGGGCAAACCTGGACACGAGGGCAACCTCTGGATTTCCATGTCAAGATTCCCATGACCAACACCTGAATCACATTTGATCCTGAATGCAACATGGCAATTCCAACACAACAAACCTGGCCTCCATCGCGCATCGAAAATCCTGGTTTCCAAGGCAGCACAGCTTGCCTGGAACTGGAGTCAGGAACCTTCTGCACCTGCGACGTCAAGTTGTTTAAAGCTACGGTCTTCTTAAAATGTGTTAATTTCCCAAGTTGCAATTGTTTGCACAACCCTAGAAGTTGTAGAGCAAAATAGAATCATGTAATTAATGTATCGTGAACAAAGGAACATTTGCAGTGAAAAAAGGTGTTCTTGTGGTAAACATCATCTTCTGATTTGCATCCTGCCAGCAAAATACAGCTGGAATGGAAACTGGAGCTTTTGACCTCCGAGTATACGAAGCATTATCCAAAATGAAGTCCCTTTGGGCAAGCTCAACGATTGAACAGTTGAACACCGTACAGCCTACAAACTGATCTACTGATTCAGGTGAAGTGTCTCTCAGGTGGAGTGCAAGTTTTTACATGTTTGATCATTTTTGCCTATAAGATACAGCAAGCAATCCACATCCTCTACAGCCAAATAAACTTCTCAATTGAATCGTTGAAGCACCGTTGAAGCGCAATAGCAATGCGTATCATGAAACAGAAAGACTAGAAAATCATCCTATGACTCCCTGGCAACAACCCGGCGTCGTCGATGCCTTGAACATGCGGATTTGGCTTGAGGCACCAGCTGGCCCAGAGGCAGCCCTTGAACAGCTTGAGCCCAAAGAAACGGCCATGCCCTGTGAATTTCACACCGTAGATGCAAAGCTGCAACCTCTCAGAAAGATAAATCCAAGTCTAGAAGTCCGTGAAGATCACTGATCTCCGTTTAGTAGTAGATATGGCCAGGAATTTCTTTTAGCTATTAAACGCGCGCCTCCGGCCCATTTTGTTTTAATACGTATTAAACGAGACCGTCTGTTTAATCTATATATATAGGTATTAAACGGACAATAATTTCTGAATTAAACGGGCAATAGGGCATTAGTAAGGACTCTCTGTTTAATAGGGTATTTAACCGGATATTAAACGAAGGTGCTTTCGGCAATGTTTAATAGCCTTAATAAAAATTCGTACCCATATAAGTACATATAAGTACGGTATCTTGTGATTATTGTAGAGTATAGAGTAATTATTTTCTATTCCATGGTGGGGTCGGAAGACATGAAAGCACCTGGAACAAACCTGACTCAACCTGACTCTATCTTATTTGCATAGAGATGCCAAACGACTGCCGTCGATGCTATGCTGCTATGATAAATGGGCAACTGTAAAATCTGATGCAACCGCGCCTGACGCTTGCTTTCCTGGGTCAAAGCAATATTCACACTATCACACAGAACATTCAAAAAACATCAAAAAGCAGCAACGTACAAAATGACAACAGAATAGCACCACTCTCATTCTAGCATCATTGAAGACGGCTTGTAACCGCTTGCATGCAAAAATATCTATCTAGCGAATACGTCACTATAACAATGCGGCACAAGGAAAACTCAAAAAGTTCAACCCGGAAAAGTCAACGACTGCCGCAGCATGAAGGGCCTTAACCAAATCCTCCCAAGCCTGGCCGACAAATGTGTCTAACATTGCTTTCATTTTGTCAGAGGGTTTGCATTCCATGCAATTTAACAATTCAACTCAAAGCAAAAAACCCGACTCAATGTCAGAGTATTTGCACCTGCCATGTCAGCCGCAAGTACAGAAGCTCTTGTGTGCGCAAGTGCCTTTTGTCCAAGTCAGGATTTTGCAAAAAACAGAAGTCAAACTCTACATGTCTTTCCCTCTGAAAATTTCAAGCCATGCCTTGATCTCACAGAATGCTGTCCCATGGAAGAAAAAGTCAACTACTAAAATCATTGAATGAGTTCTGGGGGGGTAGATCCTTGACCCCTATATTCCCTGGGTCACCCGAAGATTTTTAAAGGATGTTTCTTTTAAGAAAAGTAAAGAAACATAAAGGAAAATCAAGATTCAAACAAATTAAGTCATTTTATCAAAACTCATGTGTTTATGAGGGCTTATCTAGGGTTTATGGGAAAACAACCAAGAAAACCAACACTTTTTTTGAGAAAGTTCTTCAAGAAATTTAGGAGGAACCAAGCAAAAACAGTCAAACATCAAAAAAACATCAGCTGATCCGACCCTCAAGAATCAGACCCCCCAAGAACACTACAGGTATTCATCAAGCCTGACGCTAACCATTGAGCTTTCTAGGCTACTTTTCCGCTACAGAAGTGATCTCTGTGCCACCTGCCTTTCCACTTGCACTTCCACTCTGGATATTCGTTGCCCCTGCGACGAGACACATCAATTACAGGATTGATTACTTCGAGAACAGGACGCAACATAAACAACTGCTAGAAGGTAAACATGAGAATGGAAAAAACATGCACTGGGTATCACTGGGTGCATAGAGTCGTTTCTTCAAAATCTCTAGATGAAAGTCATAGCTGCTTGGAAAGCCAACGCAAATCAATCTAATACACCCACCATCCCAACATGTCATTGTGTCGGGATTGGGGAGGAGCGTAAAACAGCGAGTTCAGCAAATAGACCCAAGTATGGTTTCCTCCAATTCTGAAGCCAACGGACATGGTGAAACATGAAGCGTGCAGCTGCCTTCTGTGAGAGCCAAAGGCTTTCTGCTAATGCCTGAGGATTTTTTTCTGCATGAGTCTCTTGCAACAAGTACTACTTCAAGAAAACTACAATAGCTCAATCACCTGACCTCATTGTTCCGTTTCATCTTGGGATGCCAAAAAATAGGTCGTGGTGTTCGACCTTTGTCTATTTCAAAACCCCACTGGCCACAGAGGATTCTGGGGGCTTCACCTGCTCTGCATCAGCCAGGCGTTGCTCTGTAGTCAAGTGCTCCCGAGGACTGACTGCGACCTCGCATAAACAGTTAAACAGGAAGCATCTGAAGAGCAGTGATCAAACATTGGCATAATTTGGCATATATAATCTGTAGATCGATATTGTTAGATATCTTCAGATACAGGGATTATGATCTGATAAATGGCATTAACTGCATCACGCTGTGCAAAAACTAAAACGGCCATAGTCATAGTCCCATATGAACAGTCGCCTTTCTTTAGTCTGACCAAAGGTAGGCAAACCGACAAATTCGTTTCTCAATGTTTGACAACATTTCGCACGTGATGATCTTGTCTTCCAACTCTGAGCTCTGGAGGGCGGCTGTTCATTACCAAAAAAATGGTACATTTGACGACCTATACATCGTTATCTCGTTAAACCTATCCATATTCCATAATCATATTCCTGCAAACCTGCCTATCGGCCAATACTACGTTTCAGCTTCCTAAATCTAAATATGCAGTTGCTCATATACATCCCTGCCTGGATTATCAGTTTCCACCCCCCCTTATTTCAAGCAAACAACTTCTGCAACAAGTCAAGCTCAACATTGGTTTTCATTCGTGGACGCTTAGACATGGTTTCTTTGTCAAGCTCTGAGTGAAACATACTCAACTCAGGTCTTTCTGGCAACAAAAGCTGGATAACCACGACTGCAATGAAAGTGCCAATCCAGCAGTGTCACTGCAGCTGGGTTTATTCCAGTCTTCAGCTGGTTCCACTTTTTCGCAACATCAAGATACATTGGAAGCACATGCCAGCCATTTCTTCAGATTGAAACAAGTGTGGAACCAGCTTACATCGATTACACCAACCTCTGCCACGTTTGTGGATTTGTGGGTGATCAGAAAAAAATATGTTTGTCGTTGTTTGGGAACTCCAAGAGGTAAACGCGCATCGCGGATTTACAGTTGGCCATCTCCCTCTTGTGAATCTTCAGAAATCGGGTACTCGAAGTCCACAGATTCAAAAGTGTCGGCATTCATCACGGACTCAATCCGCACCAAACGAGCAAACAAATTCTGGAAGGCTCTTCGTTGCTCCTGGCAAGGTAGTCTCTGCATTCCTCCTACTATCGGCCTGCGATCCTCTATCCTGAATGGCTAAAACATATATGAACCAAGCAGTATTATTGGGGTTCAACATAGGGGGTGTAAAACAGGTGTCAAACAAAATGGAGTTGACTATTCGGCGCCGAGCACAAGATGCGGCAAGATGCAAAAAAGTATGAACAAAAATTGACTTTCAAAATCCCCTTCAACTAGCTTCGCTGCTCCCAAAATAAATGTGGGGCCGCAAACCCCAAGTACAAAGAATGTGTTGAAACCGATGGGCTCAAAATTGTTTGCCACAAAACAGGCGTCAATATTTGGCCGGTTCCTTCGAAATATGCAAAAACACAGAAATGTTCAATTATGTGCTACTGAGTTTAACGAGTTTAACCTGTGCATTGGCTTCCCTGAGTCCTTGTTCATCAAATGGGTGGTGAACATAACAGTCTGCAAGTCAATACTTGTTGCAGCACCTTTCATGCGAACACAGGCATTGGCAAAGGTGGAAGCATCAATTGTGTCTTCACCTTGCAGTTCCACCAGCATCTTGAAGAATGTCTCGGCATTCTTTATGTCAATGCCTGGAACAGTTTCACAGCTGCGATCATAACAGGATTCTGCGGACATCTGCGGACACCTTTTTTGACATGCCTTCCTGGACACGCTAGATGTAATACTGTCCCAACTGAGCGTATCAACGCGGATGTACCAGTACAATATCCTTAATGATTGGTCCGGTGAACGATCAAAGTTTAATTGAGAAACTTCCGATACATTGACTTCTAAAGAGCAGAGTAGAGTTGAGAAGAGTAGAGCGCAAAGCAACGTAGAGTTAGTAGCAGAGAGTAAACTGCGATCTATTTCAATTATTTCATTCTATTTCACTATCACGCTTCATAGTCCTATCCTTGTAACGTTTTGCCTTCCAGGGTTGCTGGGTGCACTGTGGTGGACGTTGCATGTGTCTTGCCGTGGTGGCGGTGAACAAACAGAAAACCATCACGCTGCAAATTCTTTGTTGAGATGGGTACTTTCCCCCGCTTGAACTTCCATCCCCAGCTCCCCCAACAACGGTCAGCCATGTCCAGGAGTCACATTCGCCTCTCGTTTGAAGGTATGATCTGAAGTCATGGGTCTCGACTAACTTCCGGAATTCATCCAAGCCAAGGCGTTCGTGACCTTCTGCATCAGTCTTCAGCATCTTTTTGAACAGCTTGGCCAACATTCTGCAATCTTCAAAGTCCTCAATATATTCAATCTTTGAAACCAGCACGTATAGTAAATGTGTTTGAAACTAGTAACGAGTTTTAGGATACAAATCATTTAGATTCATTTAGATTGCAAACTTTGTCTTGAAGATACACCCATGCACAACGAGTTCACATGAGTTAACATCTCTGATTCAATCCAAGAGTCTTGAAGCTGCTGCTCCAGGATGAGCATATCCACATCAGGCTGTGCTAGTTTCAGAGCCTTCTCGACAAAACCTGGTCATTTGTCACTGGTTTCAAAATTAATATGTCACGTCTTAATTTTCCTTTACAACCTCAACCTATGTCAACCTCTCAATAAAAAAGATCATGAGATCAATATTTAACAAAGAACAAAATATATTGAAAGCAGCGCCAAGAAACTACTCGTGACAATGTTCCAGACTGATATAAAGACCTTGTTGGTGGTTTCAAACCATGGGCACTTTCGGAAAGTAGCCATGAACAACAAACAAACAAATTATCAAGTAATATTTATTAAACAAATAAGACAATAAAAATAATTATATCAAAATACATGCATCTAATTGGAAATACCACCCAGGTGCAAAAGCGATATAAAGAAGAAAGGAAATCGGCAATACCCAACCAGTAGGTTGCAAAGCCTTGTAGGGTTCACTCCAATCGACTCCAGAAGTACAGGATTGGAACAACGTCACTACCGTGACACCGACAGAACTGAAGTATGTTTGCAATCCAATCTGGGAGCCGTCATTCCCATCTGCAGTTCTTTCCTGCAAATATTGCACCACCCCTTGCTGGAGCAACAAGGCGAAGACGTACATCACAAATATCAGCATGATGAGGCACCAAAAGACATTCATCAGAGAGCCTACCACACAATCCAACATCAATCTGAGTTCACTGAAGAATCTGAGTGTGCGGAAGACTCGTAGAATCTTCACGATCTTGCAGAGGCGGAGCAGTCGCAGAAATCCCAAATTCACACCCGAGCCACCAGATTCCGCGGAGGTGCCGAAAAGATCAAAAACCAGAATGTTCTCAATGATGGAAAAAAGCACCAAAATGAAGTCAAACCTGACTTTTTCATTTCACGCCAAAACTATCCAAAACTTGCAAAAACATGAAGAATTGAACAATCTAATAACGCGACGCATGAAACAAATGGGCATGTCAAAGTTGTTTCATGCTGTTCCCACTGTTCTTGCGTATGTGCAAACATGGTTGCTCAAAAAAAAGTTGGGTCATAATAAAGTGATAGGATTGAGTTGAGAAGCCAGTTCCACGCCATTTCGGAATTCCAAAAGAAGTAGAACCCGTGGACAACAAGCTTCAACGCCAATTCGACGACGTAAAAAGAGGCCAACCACAACTCCGCCATTGAGACTTGGTCTTCTGGAGACACAACTGGAGAGAGATTCATCATTTCGTAGTCTGTGGCAAAGCAAATAAAGATGGCATTCACAAAAATGACAGCCTCGACACAACGCTCTGAACATGTTCCTAATGCTTACTACTCTACGAAAGAATCAGAAAAAGTCTATAATAATGGGTGCAATCATATCCTCTCAAATCCAACTAAGCCAAACTCTACAAGCGTTCTGCTGACCAGCTTTCATTTTCACAATGTCGCGCATGTAGCATGCATATCATGGAAAACAAAAAGTCCTAGTGAAACTTCTCTTACTGCATGATCATAAAAGAATATAAAAGACTGATGTTTGCGAGAGTGTAAATATCATGCAGTTATAAGTTGTAAGTTATCAGTAACGATGTTCAGACATGATAAGTGCCAAGGATCTCCACAAACTGCACCAAAGAGGTTGGATCGGACGACTCTCGCCAAACATCCCCTTCTCTCAGGCTCTTCTATTTGCCAACATCTTTCAAGGGAATCTGCCATGCTTAGGAGCTGTTGGGATAACCAGCCAGTGTCTTGTTCCTTGGATCAAATGCTGAAAAATGAAAGTTCTACCTAGCTGCTGAGCACCGTAGATGCGTCATCGGAACTAGTGCCAGTGTATACAGTAGTCTAGCTGCTCTAACTTGAAAATTGAACCCCTTGTTCAGAACGACTGATGCGTGTATCTGCATCAGCATTAGAGCATATCCCCCCATTGTGTTTTCACACAGCACGTGTGTTTTGAAGGTGCCGGTGTCGATAACATTGGATCCAAGTGTCTGTTGTGGAGACAAGGTTGGACTTCATCAAGCTCACCATTGTGCTACGTGGGGCGACTAAGTCCTTCAGTCGTCAGAACAACCAGTTGAAAAGAACCAGTCCAAGTTTGTATGAGAATGTTGCAGTATGTTCGCAATATGTTTGCAATACACTTCTGCATTTATGCTATCTACTTGCCGAAAGCATCCACTGCAACTTCAGATTTCATGACGGATCGTGTTTTGTAGAAGCCTGTCGCGACTCATCGCCTGTCGTCATCATTTGATTTATGACGCTTGCAAAAACATTGATGATTATGTATACAGTATCTTATCATATTTTGTTTCAAAGTTAATATATCTCATATATGGAGGTGACTTCTCAAAGTAGCTCGTATGGCAATACAATGCAATCTTCTGTGTAACAACTGAACTGATACTTGAGATACATGTTGATGGCTAAAACGCTGCGTCACGTCGAACTATCCATTAGACTATATATCCAAAAATTACAGGGTTTTATAATACATCATCTCAAATGGCACAGGCTAGCAGCAAACAACAGTACTCATGCGCTGGTGGCATCTAATGCTTCCATCTTAATAAACTCAAGGTATCTCCAGTGTCATTGCAAATCATGAGTTATGAGTGGTCGTGCGTGGTTTATTCCATAAAATCATAAAACTCCACCAAACACACGGAATAGTTTCTCGTCCTTTCTGTTGATGCCACTAATGGAGTAGCTCTGGACTGGGTTTTCAATTTCCAACTTTGCAGTACTTAAGCTGCGTCGGGACTTCATAGCATTCTTTGCAGATTCGGTGGAGTGTATAGAAATCCGTCGCGAAGGAACCTTTGAGCATTCATTGGAGTCCTGCGAAGGTCGCTCTGATTGGCGTTCCATCATCACGCGCTCATCCATGAGGGCTTCAGAACTGCGCTCTGACACTGGAAAGTAGATTTGAGGTAATTTGGGTGATTCACTTAATGAACTGTCCACAACCGCGATTTTCGTGGTCATCCTGGATGTGTCCGGATTGTAGGACTTCAGCTCAGGCTGTAGAGGAACCTCAAACTCGCTGTCACTTCTCAGAGCGACCTCAAAGCCTTCTGGTACTTGACTTTTTCGAAGGTTTTGAAGTTCATCACACAATCCTTGCTGGATGTTTCTGGGCAAAAAGCAAAAGTATATGCAAAGTGTGGTCCAAGACATCAATCGACGAGATTAGAGGAAAGGTTCATTGCCACAGTCTCGTTTTAAAACCATTAAAAAGAAGAAGACAGCTGAAAACAATTTCAAAAATCTGCCACGAAAATAGTTCTCTCTTAGTTGTTCAAGCATGTTCAAGCTAAAGTTCGATTCAAAAGTTTTCCTTCCTTTGATGCCACACGTTGAAGTTCTTGGTGCGCCATTCGGCACTGGATGAACAAGCTCGTAGCCACATCGAAGTTGCTCTGTGCGTCATCCATATCCAAGGACGCCATCTTGCGCACAAAAGCACGTTGGCAAAAGCCACTAGAAAAGTAGAGCACCGCGTGCCCACGTGCTTGTAAGAGGGAAGGATGGTCCTGATGTGTCGATCCGTATTGTTTTATTAACTTTTGAAAGAACATCAAATATTTGCAACATGTTTGCAGGAAGTCAGTTATGTTCGTGCAGTTTCTGATGCTGTTCACCACAGGTCGGAACCTTGTCTGCTGGAATTGCAGGGCAAGTTTCCGTGTCCGTTGAGTTGAAATCTGAAATCTCTTCGTGAACTTACACTTTTGACGCCTTTGATATCTTTTGATACCATTTGTTCGGCAGTATAGCTGTAGCTAGTATGACTGGAGGGAGGACATAAATAGGCAAGTTTTTTCAAGAGTACAGTATCGTCTATCTGGATGTAAAGTGTAAACATACTTCATCAGCACCACTGAAGACTTGACCAGAGAAATATCAACCGGAACTTGCCAGCCTTGGGAGATGTTTTTGGCGACATTTTCGGGGATGAGTGCAAGGAGAAAGGGTCAAGCTCTTTGAGATCAACATTCACCTGCACATTTGACGAACCACAGCCGGTTGAAGAGAAATCCGACCTTCACAGGCCTGGTGTGGAACATCCATATTCTGACCGAAGAATTCTAGCTAAGTGGGGTTAGTAACACATGTTCTAAAAACGCGTCACAATGGTTCACGGAGTCCCAACCGTTCGACACTCAGCAAAGAAGGTCTGTCAACATATATTTCCACATATTCCCACATCTTTCATTTGTATTGAACATGACATTGTGAACACAAAACAGTTGAATTCCATTTCATATTTCAGTCCTACAGTTTGCAGTATGAAGATACGAAGAAGATGCAAATCTGCACTCAATCCCTCCGATTTGACCTTGAAGAGTTCAAATCAAAAAATCGGATATGCCCCCCACGCCACAAGCCTTACGAGAAGGTGATGCCCCCTTGACCTATCGCAAATCCACCAAACTTGAAACCGTGGGAAGCGTCATGTCGACAAAGGGGATCGTAAACTGATCATGAGGCCGTTTTGGATGGCATGAGGTTGACTGAAATTCTTATCAGTTTGAATGATGATGATGATGACGATGATGACGATGATTGCTTTTATTTCCACTTCTACCGGGAATTAACAAAGATCCTACTGAAATTGCCAAACACTGTTTTTTTGAAGTGTTGTAATTTGGATAAGGTTCGGGACAATTGCGGAAATCCATGGAAAATCGTTTGGGTCACGGTTCAGGTCTTTAGCAATCTATATGATATGTAAATCATCCATCATGACTTGAATCACCGAGCTGCCGGTGTATAAACAAATATAGCTCCCTCTTGATATTGCGGTTTCAATCTATCCCAGTAGAAAGTTTCATCAAAGTGCGAATCTTCGCCTTAAATGGACAGATCAATCCATATAGATTGGTTTGTTCAATCCGACCATGCCCTGTCTTTTTCTACTCCGCGTAAGTTTTCCTTGATGACTTTATTCGGGCTTTGTGTGTTGGGCTGTTGACGCACTTTTGAAACCTTTCTGGAGTGCTTACCAAATCACAAGAATAAATTTAGCCACCATGGATTATCAATATCAATCATGCTGGAGTTGACGACATTTTTCCAAAGTGCCTGGGTACAGGTACACAAGCATCATACACTAGGTGATTCAAAGTGACCTGTTTATCCCCTGGTGGGAGGTCACTTACAGTAACCCCTGAAAGGGTAACCTAACCATCCAGTAAGGTCACAAAGAATTGCCAGGCACATATATATATATATATGTATCTATATATTATATGAGAGTGTATGAGATTATATGTATCTACCGGCCTCTCCGTAAAAAGGGAAACCGCAACATTCACCAACGACAAAGGTCTCATGTCAGGCCTGGCTCTTCGGACTCGCCTACCAGCTACGCTTCAACTATCGTTGGAGTGGTACAAGCACAGCACATATCCATACTGAAGCTTGGTACTAGCTGAAACCATAGTTACAATACTAAGGTAACCATGGTAAGTATAGTGAATTCACATACTTGGTACTAGTGGAAGCTTGTCAAGGAGGCCGAAGCATGCCAAAAAATAGAAAATTTGTAAAACAGCTTCAGTATTGACAGTATTGTGAATTGACATTGCTGATCAATATAGTTGCTGTGCCAAGCAGTGACAAATTACATTGATTCCATATCATTTAGTGGTACCAACGCGAACCAGATTGGCTTGAGGTTGACTCCATTGGCAGGGCATACCAAACGTTGAAACAATGCGTTTTGTGCCTCTCGACTCTCTTGACGCTCCTGACAGTCATTGCGCATATAGGCTGGTAAAAAGGGGTCAGGCAAAGTTTGGAAATGGTGACAAAACGAGCTAAGAAGCATATCCCAGATCCCGCAGATACAGTTGTGCCATGTAAATTGTCTCACAAAAAACAAATGCACCCACAAGCCAAGAAAAAGTAGAAGCAGTTTAAACATGTGTGAATGTGAACATCTATCAAGCAGCCGTACGGCAGTAATCTAAAGTTGATCAAAAGGCTTGGTTCAGTGTTGCGGCGTCCTTCTGGAGTATTTCTTCCATTTTCACCTTGACTAGCTTTGAAGAATGGGCCTACGGGCAAGGGAAGGCCCGCGATTGAAAGAATACAAAATGCATCAAAATGCACAGTGCAAGACTACATTTCGGCTGCAATGTCATGCGATGCAGTGAAGCCCCTCTAAAGTCACAATTACACAAATAATATATCATACAGTATGCAAACAAATGAAAATAACTGTTCCTTGGGGATGTCTTGGGTGAGGTCGATGGAACCAAACAATTCTCAAGACTCATGACGGTGCTGACAGCATTGAATTATGTAACCATAAGAATCCCAAAGATACAAACGGCACCCTACGACATGTTACAACGATTGCTTCATGACATGTTGGTCCTGCCTCATCCTTCCATCCAATGAAAAAATCTCGAAGCCTGCCATTTCCATGGTGCCGCCTCTGAAGGAGAGTGATTTTGTTGCGTTGAAGCCTCACTTGTGATGATTCTTTGGTTTGGAAAACCTCCCTTTAGAATGTCAAAATACCTTGAAATGTCCCATCTCTTTTGCATACCTTGATGGTAAACCAGAGGAATGGATTTTTTCACCTCCACAAATTGACGCCTTTCATTTGTGCGCTTGTACAAGCCATGAACATGGACAAGGATCTTTGAAGAATAAATACCAAACCGTGATCATTTCATATCAGGTCTGTCTTTCAGTCATTGATGTTCCATTCTAATTACAGTTGCTGGCCTCTGCAAAGGGTCCTTCTGTCCTGCTTCCACTGTCACGATTGGGAGAAAAAAACTGCTTAGCTCGTTTGCACATTGGCAGGTTACCTCCCTTACACTTCCATCTCTTTGACTTTGCGTTTGTCACATTGCTAAGATGGATCCAAATCAATTGAGTGAGGAAGAAGATCTGTGTTCAAGGTGAACTTCCGCTTACAATCTTAACACATATCAAAACAGCGGGCTGATGACCTACCAAAAGTCGGATCGTCCTCTGCCTCCAATTGCAGCGTCGAAAGCTCGAGACTTTTCCTTTTCCTCCCAGCGTTGGGAACAGCTCTGGACACTATGAAAGTCTCAGTGACGTTGATAAGTGACAGTTGCTTTGCAACCTTATTATATTGTATATCAGTAGTGTGAGGCCTTTGGGGGGGGTTCATGGGCATCATCTTGCCCCATCATATCATAACATCATATTTCACCATCATCAACCCATTTCATGTATCCATCATTTCACCCATCATCTTATCATTCCTCATCTTCATTTCATGCACCCATCTCATTATCATTTTTCATCTCCATTTTTCTTCACATCATTTTTCTCATCAAAAAAAATTCCTCATTTCATTTTTCACTATCATCTCATCCATCATCCAACACCCCCCAAAGGTCTCTCATAGAAAATAGGTTAGTAAAAAACATAATCCCCCAACCAATCCATCCAATCATCCAACATCTCGCCACTACATCGTGGTCATCATCACCATCCACTGGATGGCACGACCGCCCTGTTTGAAATGAGAAGACATTCAAAGCAAGTCGGTTGGAGTGATGGTTGAAGCATTTCCTGAAGATGTGATTGCAACATGAAAGTATCCAACTTCCATTGTAGCATCTTTTGGCACGAAGCATTCATCTGATTGCATCTTCAACCATGGCACTTGTGTTCCTTGAGATTGATGGCAACCTTAAACCCTGCTTTGCTGAAGCGGGTAAAATCGTCAAAATCACAGACCTTGATGACACACCAGTGGATAGGTTTCATCTTTCAAAGATGACAGTGGCCGAACTTCGTGATGTGCTGTCCGCGTGCAATTGTGAGCATTGGGGGCGTGGTCAGACAAAAACTGCCATGATTGAGACCATCTTTGGTAGTTGGAATTCCTTGCTTTCCTGTCTTCGCAATCACCGTGCTCGTCAAGCAATGAACCAACCTGAACCTGCACCAAGTGTTCTTGAGTTTGACCTTGACGGTAGTGTTCTTGGCACTCACACGGCACTTCCTGACAGTGAAGTGGATGACCTCCACACTTTGGACGATGCCATGAGTTCAGCAGAGAGTGAGTTGAGTGTGTCAGATTTTTTTGACATTACTGATGTCTCCGTCGAGGACTTGGAAAATTCACCGGAGTATCATGATGGTGAGTTTGACCCTGTTTATCTCAAGGACAGTGAAGACTTTGCCACACCCAAGACCGTATGGGTAGAAGTCAAAGAACCCAAGGGTCGCACCCTGTTGCTCTTTCGCTTTGTGGATGTGAGCATGACAATGGAGAAGTTGAAGGAGAAAATTGCCAATGAGACCCAGAGATTGGCAAATGCGGATCAGGGTGGGAGCAAGAGGGGTTTGACACCTGACATGTTCCGACTTCATGTTGATGGGCAGGTTATGAAGGGCAGTATCTCTGACCATATTCATCAGGAAGACCGCAAGATTACTGTTGAAGTTGAATTGCGTATCAGGGGTGGTGGCATCCGACCTACCCAGAAGGCTCATTTGAAACCAGAAACTGCACTGAAAGAACTCATCAAGCGTTCAAATCAGATGATTGAGAAGAAAGTTGAGCAGAGGATGGATGCATCCGCTGTGCCACCTGACCCAATTCAATCTTTTTTGAAACCCATCAAAGACAGGATGAGTGCTTTGAAAAGCAAAATGGATGACAACACCAACACCATCAAGGCAGTGTTGGAAAACTTGGGTGAGAGCAAATTGACTACTATCTTGGACGTCTTTGAGGGCAAAGGCAACACTGTGAGCACAGAGCAAAAAATTTGCTTGGTGGCAGATGTCATTTGGGATGACATTGCTGTGATTTCCGAGGGCATCCCCCATTTGCAAAATCAAAAAGTGGAAATGCTGGAGGCATTGGTGGGCGAGTATGCAAAACATTACAGTGTTTCTAAACCAAGTGGATTGTGCTACTCCAATGAACGCTTCATTAGTGATGTGCGTGAGGTTCTGACCTTCCGGAAAGGGATGAAGTCGGTCATGGCATCTGATGGTGGAGCATCTGCGTCTGATAGGGACGATGGAAAGTGCCACCTCATGTGAGTTTTTTTGCAATGTCAATCCCGCATCTCCGTGATGTCAATCCTGCATCTCCGTGATGTCAATCCTGCATCTCCGTGATGTCAATCCCGCATCTCCGTGATGTCAATTTAGCATCTCCGTGATGTCAATTTAGCATCTCCGTGATTTCGTTTTAGCATCACTGTGAAATTATTTTAGCGTTGTTTTGTGGGTCAAATGGAGATGGGGTATTTGTGCATTTTTTTCACCAAGTGGAAGGTGATATGCACAATATACATACTGCAATGTCCGTGAGGCAAAAAATGAGGATTTTTTTTTTCATGCAAGTTGCCATTTTGGGGGGATTTGTCGTGATTTGCACTTGGACTATCGTTTCGCGACAGGTTGATGACATCAACATCACGCAATGGAAACCCAGAGACCTTCAAAGTTTGACTTTTGGAACATCATTCAACCAGAGAGAGAAACACATGACCTTGCCAAGCAACCTGCAGAACTTGACATTTGGGCATTCTTTTCAACCAGAGTTTGAAACGCAACCTTATCACTCAAACTTCAATTTGGGACATTTGTCATTTTTTGGTGAAGGTGATGTATATATAGATATATTTACATACATACATATTCATATCCACATACCCCCATATTATATCCCAACCCTTTTTGTTTATCCTGCTTGTCAGAAGGAAGGAACTCACAAACGCAGTCCGGACACCTTTTTTTTTGAAACACTAGCGGGAGAGGAGTAGCAGTTGTCTTGCCGTTCAAGCATCAGGGGAGCAATTTATATAGATATATCTAACTAGTATCTAATCTACTAACTAGTTTAGTGGCAGGTGCAATACTTTTATTGGCAGGCAATGCACACACCTTGCATACACCAACGCACACAACTCCACACACGAACAACACACTGAAAAACACACAGCATGCTCACCACATCGTGCACACACAAGCGTGAAAAAAATTAAAAATTTATGCCATATTTATGGCATAAATTTTTCAAACAATAATCATAGCATCATTTAAGTCCTTCTTGTATTTTCTAGTATCTACTCTTTCCTTTGGTGGTTCATCACTGCTCTCGTTCAACTTCTTTTGCTCCTCGCGCTCCGCCTTCTTTTTGTAATAGTGTTTTCTCTTTGTTTGTCTCCTCGCTTCTTGGTATTCCGGTGAGTTTTTCATTTTCTGGTAGAACAATCTTTGATACAAAGACATCTGTTCTCTGATTTCTTCTATGGTCAGGTCTTCAGGTTTTTTTGTTGCCATAATTACTAGTATAATATGTATAGTCATAAATCTTTNCCTCACGCTCGGCCTTCTTCTTGTAGTAGTAGCGTTTTTTAGATTGTTTTCTCGCCTCTTGATATTCAGGTGTGTCTTTCATCTTGTGGTGATACAGGCGTTGATACAGAGACATCTGTTCTCTGATTTCTTCAATGGTCAATTCTTCAGGTTTTTTTGTTGTCATAATTACTAGTATAATATATATAACTACATTTCTTTAAATACTTATCAGATTTTTATTATTTTTGTGGGTTTTAGACTTCTATTTAAAGAAATAACTTTATTATTATATAATTATATGTATGACCAAAAAATCCATCCAGAAAAATATTAACATTTTGAACTCCATAAGGGACAGGAACAGAAACAGAGTGCCAACATCAACACTCCAAAAAATCAACAACATCATCAGTCTATATGAGGACAGAAAAATTACTCAACTAACTACCGCAGAAAATCTTATCAAAGGCATTGCCACCAACAATGAGAAACAGAAAGCAAAAGGACTAAAACAATACGAGAAAGCAGTAGAGAAGTATGAAGCACAAGAACCAATAACAGAAAGGATGAGGGCAACAGCGGAAAAAGCACGCGAANACATCTTAAACTCCACAAGAGATAGAAACAGAAACAGAGTGCCAACATCCACACTCCAAAAAATCAATAACATCATCAGTCTATATGAGGACAGAAAAATTACTCAACTAACTACGGCAGAAAATCTTATCAAAGGCATCTCAACTAACAATGAAAAACAGAAAGCAAAAGGACTAAAACAGTATGATAAAGCAGTTGAAAAATATGAAGATAAAGAACCCATCGCCGAAAGGATGAGGGCAACAGCAGGAAAGGCAAGGGAAGCAAAAAAAGTTAAAAATGTCAGAGTGAGATTAAGACAAAAGACTAAAGCATCCGTGGCATCTAGACTATCTAGAGCAGTTGCTAATAGAGGATTTGGAACTCAAAAGTCTTATTCCATTAAATACATGCTATTCACAACTAATGAGGGAGCAGTAGATGACACACCCACTAAAAAAGTAAAACCAGCATTTAAGGTAGATGGTATGCCTTACTTCCCACTCTTTGCAGGAAGAGACGCTAGTAAATACGCAAACATAAAGGCAACACCATTTATAGATACACTCGTGAATAGAAAAATCACTCAGCAAAGAGACAAACCTTTATTCAAGAAAGTCATGATGTTTTTGAAGAGGGACTTTGATGTAAAAAATGCACTCATAGAACTCTTAAACTACACTGACGCCATCATCATATACAAGGTAGATGAGGCAGAAAACACTGAAAACTATGATATAGAGGATGAGGGTCTAAAGGACACAACTAACATATCAATCTACAATTTTTATCATCAAACACTGATAGACCCAGAAAAAGAAACAGTCGNAACATATCAATCTACAATTTTTATCATCAGACAGTCATAGATACAGAAAAGGAAACAGTAAAAGAAGCACTCCAAAATGACAACTACAAAGAGAATGAGTGTTGGATAAATCACTTACTAGAAACATATGAAGGAACAGAACTAACTAGAGAGAAAAGAGGAAGTCTAGCAAAAACACTATCTAGGAAAAAATACTAGAACTACTACGCACAACCGAAGAAGACATGCATGAATACGGCATATCCATTAATAACATGAAAAAGGTATTTCAGTTTTTTAATATCCCAGTTAAACTTTACGACTGTCAGTGCCAGTTGATTTTTCAATACTTCCCACCCCACCATGACAAAGGACATAGAAAAAGAATTTTTACAGCATTAATAAAAAACAATCATATCTACCCCATTAATGCCAACCAAGACAGGTTATGTCAGTTGAACGGTGAGAGGGCAATAGACTTCACAGCATCCAAAAATTTTTACATCACTGATAAGACTGAACCCCCAAAATACAAAATGTTTTCTCATATAGACGAGTTGCTTAAACTCACTGACCAAGATGAATACTATCTAATCCATAAAGATAATAATCTGACAAAAGTCCTTTATCAATTCAAGAAGGTAGGTTATGAACCTTACATTAGATACAGAGCAGGTAGAATATCGGAGTTAAGAATAAAATTTACTTACAAGAGTGCGGACACTAGAAAGATAATAAGAAGAAAGGCACAACCATACAACATTCCAACGAAAACTCTTGAAAAAGATAAGACCATTACTTATATAATATCAACTCAAGATTTATCAAAGGACACTTTAGAAAGAGACATAGACGCAGACACAGAAGATAAGTATAACAGAATAGCAGAGGCAATGTTCATTTTTAATAAGAAGTTATTTTCATCAAGTCATATGTCTCAATACGACGATGTTGATATAGAGATACTGGATGAATGTAGGACAGTAGTCCCACTGGGATATTTAGAAAAAAATGTTGAATTCAAAAATCTAGTGGAGATAGATAGGACTAAAGCATTCACATGGGCATTTAATCAGATAAGTAAAATACCCATCTTTAATGCCTTTGATAGTTGGAAGGCATGGGACGGAACACTGGACATAAACAAACTTTCTTCTTTAACATTGTATAAAGTAGAGGTTTTAAAAGGCAACATGTTTTTCAACAAAAAGTTTAACATCATATACGGCAAGTTCTTAAGAAAGATGGACTTATCTAACATAAAAATCATTTACTACAAAATACCTTCATACATCCATAAGGTCAATTATAAAAGTATCGTGGATGAACTTTGGGAAACGCAACTTGGAGACAATGATGATGATGATAAGCAGATTAAAAAGAAAATTGCTAATATCAACTTTGGTATGCTAGAAAAATCTAATAATACAGCACAGAGGAGCGTCATCTTCAACTCATTAAAGGAAGCGTGTCATTATCAAAGGAAACATGGAGGAAGGATATACGCACTAGAGGAAGAAACATGTATAAGAAAAATGGTAGATTTGAATGAAGAAACTGATGATGAAGAAGAAGAAGAAGAAGAAGATAAAACAACATTTGGTGAAACATATTATGTCTTAAACACTACTGATAGAAAAACATTAGTAAATGGATTTCGTTATATAAAGGAGTTGCTTCTTCAATATCATAACTATGCCATGTATGAAGCATACACTAAACTAGAAGAAAAAGGTGTTAAGGTTTATAGTGTTAAGAGTGATGCCTTTACTATCCATCAAGACGATTTAAATAAAGTAAGACCGAACCCAAACCACTTCATTAAATCATATAGGGAGGGCATTTTGAATTTTGAAAGTGCTATAGGCAATTGGCGAGTATCAACTTCACGCATCAACTATCCAACTGAAAAATACAAATTCAAATACAACAAGTTAATCCAAATACCCCTTCAAGAAAACGAAGCACTAGATGTAATAGATGAATGGGACACTGAAGCAGTATGTAAGCAAATCATTCCAAATAGTCCGTGCATGATAAGGGCAAAATTCGCAGGGTCAGGTAAGTCGTATATAGGACAGTATCTTAACAAGATGGGTTATAATGTTCTCTTCGTAGTTCCTCATAATAGATTAAGTCAAGAGATAGAGGGTAAAGCGACTACTCTAAACATGTTTTTCAGCATTCCAGTTCATAAAGGGGATGACTTACCATGCTTTGACCACAGTGCTTTTAATGTAATTTTCTTTGATGAAATTTTCATGTCTAACATCTACATTTATAACAAGATAAGGGAGTTCGTCAAGAACAATCCGGATAAAATCATAATAGGAGCAGGAGACACAAAACAATTGCAACCAATAAATGACCTTACTAACACACAACCACACGACATATACGCTGACATGTGTATAGATAAGATTTTCAAGTATAGTATATATCTTAAGATTTCCAAAAGGGTAAGTGATGATGAGCAAAGAAAAAAATTAGAGGATGCTTATACTGACATGTGGATTAAGGAAATGCCAGTAGATAAATGGGTTGAAAAACATGCTAGATACACCAGTGAGATAAACCCACACCACATGAACATAGCATACACCAATATAAGATGTAAGAGTGTATCGGATGAAGTGAGGAAGAAGTTAGGTAAGAAAGGTTTATACGAGGTTGGTGAAGAAATCATATGTCGATTATACTTGAAGACTGATGAGGGAGCAAAGTTTAATGCCAATATCCGTTATAAAATTTTATGTATAAACTCAAGTGGGATAATCATAGAAAACATAAAAGACAAGAAAAAATACACGCTGACAGAAGAACTTTTAAACAAACACTTCAGATACGGATACTGTGCTACATGTCATTCTTGTCAAGGGGCATCTATTAACAATAACATAGTCATACATGAATGGGATAGAAGTTATTTAGTGTCTAGGGAGTGGATATGGACAGCATATACGAGAGCAAGAGATTTTAACAAAGTAGCATTTTTTAAAAATGAAGAGGTGGAAGAAAAGATGGAAAAACAATTACTGATAAACTACTTGAAGAATAAGATAGAAGGATACAAAAAGCAAGATATGAAAGCAGGAAGGGAGTTAAATGAAAATAACTTTGTAGATGTAAATTTCTGTATGGAAAGGTTAAAGGGGACTTGTCAAAAATGCGGTGGGGATTTCCATATAGAAATTAAGAAGGGAGCATTGAGTAGCAACTTCACTTGCCAAAGGGTAGATAATAATTTCTCGCATACAAAGGATAATTG